>KV731946.1:1135-13972 GCA_000500225.2 Phytophthora pinifolia
AGCTGGCGGGCAACCACGTGATCGGCACGTGCAGCTCGGACGCCAAGGTGGAGCACCTCAAGAAGCTGGGCTGCGACCGTGTGATCAACTACACCAAGGAGGACGTGGACGCCGTGCTCAAGAAGGAGTACCCGAACGGTGTGGACCTCGTGTTCGAGACCGTGGGCGGCGACATGTTCAAGGCTGTGACGGACAACTTGGCGGTGCACGCACGCGTGATCGTGTTCGGCTACATCTCCGCTTACCACGGCGACAAGTCGGCCGAGCCGATGCTCGTGAACCAGCTGAACCCCAAGCTGCTCATGAAGTCGGCCAGCGTGCGTGGCTTCCTCCTGCACAACCATGCCAAGTTTATCCCGTTGCACATCGAGCGTCTGCTGGCGCTGATTGCAGAGGGCAAGCTGAACCCCGGTGTGGACCCGACCGAGTTCCGCGGCCTGGAGAGTATCGCGGAGGCCATCGACTTCATGTATGCGCGCAAGAACATCGGTAAGCTTATCATCAAGCTAGAGTAAACCCGGTAGTTGCGTATCTGTTGTACTTCGAAGTACACGATGTCCAAACCGATGAATACTAAGTAACGTTCAGCCCCAGTTTTACCTGACCACCCCCGTGCCGTGCCAGATCCACTGAACTACAGAGCAGGTGACGGTGGCAATGTCTGCTGGCTGTCACAAACAAATGCACCAACACCAAAATTTGTAACGGGATTACGTGCCACTCCCGAGTTAGGTGTCACACATAAGTTATGTGTGGCACATCGCCGTTCCTGCCTCACAGCCTCAAATACATTTGACTAGGCTTCACTATGATAGATAGTGAAGCCGATACATTCAGACCCTGCCGCGATAAACAATGATACATTCAATTCACATTTTGAAGCCTAGAGTTCGTAAGCCTTTGTATAAGGTATAAGTTCCTCTGGAGTCCTTAAATAGGTATATTTAAGGTACTCGTTCTAACTCTCGTATATAGTTTGTGGTTATCAATATAACTAGAGAGTCTGTGTGTTCCTCTGACGCTAAAGCTACTGCAGCCCCGCTGCACTTGGTAGCACTTGTAGTCAATCCTACACCTAAGTCTTACGACTGTCCCTCTGTGATGATGGAGCAATTCACCTATCACCGAGCAAACAGGATGCATTGAACGAGATGAGCGCAGACTGGGGGCTATCGGAGGAGTATTGCACCAGTTTGGTGCGCAATGGAGGCACCAAAATGGTTAGTGCTGCTGACATTGCCAAACACGTCATGTGTTGCAACACTCTCTTCATTTAGTCGTGGCGGGTGCATTGATCAAGAAGAAGAAGACGATGGGTCAACAACTGGAAGCTCCGGCTTGGGCGACCGAGGTGAGAGTGCCGAGCCAATTACAGAGCACCTGGAGGACGATCAGCTTTCACAAGAGGAACGTGAAAATATGGTGACTCTTCGCAATCGCGCCGTCGGCGAGATGGAAACAACTTGAACGACGCGCTTATGTATCTCGGACGCAACGAGACGAATGCTGTTCGTGGGGTTGTCCAGCGCTTCTGGACACGTGCATGCTACTTCAGAAAGTCGCCGGAAGGGCGAAATTGGCTTGCCGAGTGCGCGGCTATGGACTGCCCGACGAGATGGAACAGTGGTTTTCTCCTTCCAAACGCTCAGACGTGGGGCCAAACACTCGGTCGCGTTGTAGGTTATGGCTAGCAGCTACGGCGCTCCAGTCCCTGGCGGCATGCTTCCGTCATTATATCGCTGTTGAGGTTGTGGTCCCGCTTACTATTTTGTATTATTGTTTTTAATGAATGTAGCGACGGACTGGTTGCACAGGCTAGTGCAGAGCTTGAACGCGTCAGACATCCACAAGTCATGGAACTGAATGATGACAGGGTCCACGACTGCCCGGTACATGTTCGTTGCACCTGAGCGAGTGGAATGTGTGCTGTATAGGCGCGGATCTTCTCCTTGTCTCTGAGCGGCGGCTTGGATTTCGTGCGTCGATACGCAGCTTGGGCATCTCGCGCTGTCCAAGAAGACCGCGGTGGGGATTGAAGCCGGGAGGCGTCCTCTAGCGCGACGAATGCGCCAAGAACTGGGCTGTCCCGAGCGAGTGAGCAACCGACGGCCCGCTCTGGTTGCTCTTTGATCCCCGTAAGCAAACGCACACCGCCGTGGCAAGCCTGGGTTCTGCCGTCGGTGTGCCTGTCGCGTCAGTCACTACGATGTCGCTTGCCTTGAGCGCAAACCAGCGGAACGATGTCGCCGGATCGTCTGAGGATGACAAAGAATGCGAGGCTCATAACCCTTCATAGAGCTTGATCTGCGGGGTCGTGGAGGTCGAGAGCTTGTAGGCATTCTTCCAGGAGCGATATTGATATCGGCGCCTTTTGGCGTGGAGGCGGATCGCGCTTGCCCACGCCTCGCAGGAGCATGCGAGCCTGTCGGTTGCCGGAGGGAAACTAGAGTCCGGCGGCGATCGAATGCCGCACAGTGCGGATCGGATGGTGGAGCTTTGGACTGGCATGTCGGACCCGAAGCCGCTTACACTGGCGTCGATGATGACGTTGGAGATGTGGTACGGACTTGCACGGGATGCCACTCGGGCGGGATGCCGAATGTCGCTCTTCGTCATGGCGTGGCGCGTACCGCGAGAGGGCCGCTGTCCGTAGCCGCCCCGGTGAGGCGCAAATGGGTGGCGCGCTTAGTGCACCTCGTGGTGCTGCGGACTGCTGCAGTTCTTGCAGCGTCATGGCCTAAGACACGGATCGGAACTCAATCCGAGCCGCCGCGGTTGAGAATCTCTCCGAATGAAGAGGTGCTCGCTAAATGTACGTACGTGGCGGTTCACCTCATGAGGCGTCCGCTGCACGCGCACGCGCTCGGGGCCGTGGCGCGGACGTTGTCCACACTGAACTCGCGAAGCCGGTGCAGTGGGCGAGTGAACGTTTCATGCCACTGGGCATGGGCGAAGGTGAGCAGGCCTTGAATGACGCTGGGCAGATCAAAGTGGGATGTGTATTCAGGCGGTGTCGGCGGCGCGGTGCTCGTGCCGAAATACAGGTAGAGGTTTGCCCCTGACGAGCCGGCAGCCAGCTGCGCTACCGGATCGATGCTACCAAAGTGCATGATGAAGTCGCCGTGGCGGCCAAAAGTGAAGTCCATTTGTTGCCCCGATGATAGGCGCACTATCGTCAAAATTGACGCAGTCGAGCATCCGTGTGCACATGGCGAAAGAGGTCCGCGTCTCATGCTGACCCACTGGCGTGCGCCAGTAGGTGTACGCGCGGCGCGAGAACTGGAAAATCACACAGAAACAAGGTCTACAACACACAATATGTGGCACCACATCTACAGTGCGTGGCGCACAGACGTGCCACACCGTTCATCCGCGTGGCACACGTGGCACGGCAAAACCGCACCAAAGTATGGCGAATCCACACCATTAGTTGTCAACGAATCCCCTGTGTGGTCAAATAAGCATTTATCTCAATCGAAAGGTTGAGTTGCTCATTGCCTCCTCCTTCATACTCCAAAACTGCAAACCAGCTGCCAAAGCTTCACGCCCAACTTCACTCGGTCCGACTCTAGATGCCCCCAAGTACAACTGGAAGACTATCTGTAGCGACATGCCTCGCGAGGACGCCTAGCTGCTAATGGAAGAAATGAGTTCTACTTCATTACGAAGAGCCATCTGGTGCCTTGTAGCATGTGTTCGCTAGCGAAGCCGCGTAAGTTGTTGGTGTGTTCCTCGCTGTTTCGCCTCGGCCGTTTCCTTGAACGTTATCGGAGTCTCGGACTGGTGTCCACAACAATCGGCCAGCAGCCGGAAAAGTGTTCCGATCTTGTGCTTCGTGCGAATGGTGTAATCGCGCTTAATTAAGCGATTGAAGTGTTCCACCGGATTGTTCGTGGTTGCGTAGCCACCTGGCGTATGCAAGCACTGTCAACGCCAAAACCCGCTGTCGACCCACACATCGTTGAAATAGCTGCGAAATCCGATCAACTCGACTTCAGATAACCACTTGGTTAACACTGCAACCACTTATTCGTCATAGATTTCTTGGTTTGCCGCGAAGTGAAGGTCGTAATTGTCAGCGCTTGATCATGCATGAGTGCTGGTATCTCTTGGTGGATATGACTCCCAGCAAGTCCAGTATCGCGTTTCTGCTGGAATCGCCAAACCACAACCTGGTCCGTGTGTTGTCACGTGTCTGTGCTCGTGTCTATCTACCTGACCTGGGACGACTGCCCCGGTCTTAGCTCCGATAGGAGTGAACTATGGGCGCATGGAAAGCGAGGGACAGCCGGATGGCGGTTGGGGTGTTGATTCGGGGTCGATGACGTGTGGATGTAAGTACTACTTCAAGTTTGTCACCTTGTTTTCGCTCTACAAGTGAAACACTACACCGGATTGGATGGTAAGTGGGCGCTCGTCAACCGTTCCTTTGTGGAAAGCGACGTCAAACTCGCAATTCCAACGTAAGGGTTTCTGCGGGGCGTCTTCGGCCAATTTGAGTACCGAATGAGCGAAGGCGGTGTTTATAGGAAACCAACATCTTAACGAAAACATGTTTCGCAGAATATCTATTTGTATTTAGTAGCTTCACTGCATGCGCGATCTCATGAAAAACCAAATATTCAGCATGTGAAGCGAGCGCTGGATGCTTTATCACTCTTCATTACGATAAGTCGACACAGCTCCTCCCGCCAAGTTCAAGTCCTTTGTCGCCTGGTGTCAGAATCACCTGCGCCAAAGCAGGTCTGACCGGCCCGCACGTCTAAATTAGGCGGCGGCCCGCTATTTGAAATCATGGGGTATCATCAACCGTAGCACTACTTCAAGTACCAATGATGCAATCAAGCGCCTGTTCGATGCCATAGCACAAGGACGCATCACCAAGGCTCGTCTCATCGAGGCATCTGCTCAAGGGGACGATGCTGGAGAAGCAGATTGGATCATGCCAACTGGGGTTGATCTTAGCAGGCGCCCTACCGACCAGATTCGTACAATTCTTGACGAATGCCGTATCGACGGACGAGTCGTCTTTCTTACGTCCTGGGAGCCCACATACGAGCCCGCTAGAATCTCCCTACGAACGAGGTAAAACCCTTCCGCAAGGGAAGCACAAACAAGTCAAGCGCTCAAGAGGATTAAGACCAAAGGTGAGAGATTCTATATTCTACAATACAAAAATCTCTTTTACATCTATCCTACTTCTTTGCCTTCCAGTAGATGGCCAATGCCAGCTCAAATTCACGTATGAAGCAATCTAGCCGTCAGCAGGAGCGGTAGAAGGCCGAAGCCCATCAACACGTTCCGCACAAGCAAGACAAGCGCATATGGCACAGCCTGGTCATCCGTCGCCCGTGCCGCAACTTACTTGACTGTTACTCCTGCGCCTCCTGCTCCAGCTTGTGAGTTTGCGCCGCCTTGCCGACGCGCGGGTCGAGGCACGCCGCTCCGGGGGGAGAGCGCAAAATCCGGAATGAAGACAGTGAGTGAGACGCGGCCTGGCAGAGGAACGGATGGCCGTTGATCGTCCAAATCAGTGCGGAAAACACAGAATCTGTGCGTTTGACGTGAGTGTGTGGGTGAAAATCATATTTTGTCGTGCGAAGCGAGACTGTGCACCGCCTCTGGATCTGAGTTTAGTGTCCTCACCGGCTGCCGGCGTCTGGGACTGGGTAGCCATTGCCCCGTCCGCCCGCGTGTGGAAGAAAGCGAGGAAGACCGAGTTAAGTGATGCCGGGTCCTACGGCCGGCACCACGAGTCGTGTCAGCCCGGGTCAGCGACGGGGTCAGTATGCGTCCCGCCTGTGTGGCTGGCGCGGTTGCGACGGGGTTTGCATGAGCTGAGCTGTTGTTGAAGCCGTGCAGGAATTCTTCGATATCGAAGGCGTCGTTGGCGGGGGCGAGCCGGGGCCGGACGTCGAGGAAGGCGCGGGCGCGTACGCTGGGAGAGTGGCCAGGAGGGTGTCGAGCTCCGCACGGTGTGGTGTGGAGCCCTCAGCCGCCGGTCGAGCGAAGTCCATGTTTTCCTCGTCGTTCACCGGTCTCGCCGCTTCGTCAGCCTTGAACGGCTCTAGAGCCTTGAGCTCGGCGCTCGTCAGCGCTTGGTCGGTGACGGCCTTCACAAGCGCATCCTCGAAGGTTGGCGAGTGCACGATGCGGTCGCCTGCACTGCTCCCTCATAAGGGGGTGCTTCTCAAGACAGGAGACGCACCTCTGGCAGAGTTCAGCCCTCATACTACAGCTTCTTGCAGACTGAATCGAGCCCAGTCAGCTTAGCATGGAGAGCCGCACCGCGCGGGACGAGCTCTTCCACGGTCTTCACCTTGAGGATGGACCGTGTAGCGATCAATCATCGCAAAGTTCGATGACCACCGACCTTGTGCGGTGTAAGCTGAATCATCAGATTCTGAACCTGAGTAATCAGATCCTCGTGCTGCGACAAAACCTTGATAACACCAAGGTTAAATCGTTGACTCGCGCATCCAATCAGAGGCACGTCCATCTTGGTAGCGATGCTCTGATTGGTTGAGCAGTTGTCGGCGACAAGGTTTTCGCCATTCAGGTGCGCTTGTTGTACACGCTGAGGATCGACTCGAGATATTCGATGTGTGCATCTGCCGTCAGCCCATCCTCCATCGGAGATGCAGCGAGGAGACGCTGACGACGCTCATCACCTGCATGGTAGATTATAAAAACGTCGCCACGTAGTGGACAGAGCCCGACGTCCAGCCGTCAAACATCAGCCCGAAGACGACGCTGATGGCTTGGCCAACGCGTTCAGCCACAAGCTGTATGCAGCACTTGAGCGCGGCTGAGGTGGCGGGGCGCATCTTCACGAGCTGGCGCGTCAGCTGGCACTCAAGATCGCTGAGCAGGGCGTTGCGCTCCACCACCCAACGCATCCAGTCGTACATGCTCGACGTAGCTTCGTCGACGAAGGCGAAGACGTCGATTGGGTTGAACGCGCGGCGCTGGAAGTCCGCGTGGTCCTGCTGGTGCGACGGGTGCTTGGAGGCCAGGTGGCCAAGCAAGTTGCTGTAGCCGCTGCGGGGAGCCTGACGGCGGACGCGGTCACAGATGCTTCACTTGAACTCGCCAGTAGACGTCTCCGTGTAGAAGAAGTTGCACAGTTCACGAGAGTTCATGGTGGTTGTCGGGGTGGGGAGAAAGGTGTGGTTTTGAAGCGCTTGTTCGCGACGCCCTAGACTTCGCGTTGCTGCTGGCCATTCAGGTAGACGAAAATACACCAGTGTTGCAACAAATTTTGAATTATACTGTCAGCGAAAAAACAATAAATAATAATTGTATTGTCAAAATTCCATAATCACTACAGTTGTATTACATTTATTGTCTCGGAGCCCTACGCAGCTCGGCGATGTCGGGGCAGTCGGCGACAAAGTCCTTGAAGGTCGTCAATGTAACCCAGACCAGGACCCATCTGCCCGTATCCCTGACCGGGTCTTATGTTTGTTTGTTTGTTTGGAAGTGAGGTACATTAGCGTCATTTAGCTGTTGCTAACGCCACTTAAAGTCCGTTGCTTGCTCTAGCCATTTCTTCTACAGCAAGTGCGCGGTCAGCTTTGTGCATCGCACCACCCCTTATGATTACACTGTGCTCTGTTCAAGCACAACATCTCCGTATTCCCTCCACCAGAAGGAGCCGCCAGCGCAGCAATGGCTGCCACACGAATGCTGCCAGTCATGGCGTCCCCTTCCGTCCACTCAATATCCCGTTGGTGAGCGACAGCAATCCGTGCCATTTCGTGCGCGGCACAATTGCTTTCTCGTGGAAGTGTTGCCCGGCTGGCGATACCCGCTGCATCCGCCATTCGCCTTGTCTTCCAATACGTCGCTTGTTGCGCCTCCATCCTAGGTGGTGAGCGCGTCGCTTGCTGGCCCATCGCCCGCTCATTGAGCCCTATGACGTGCACCGATCTCCACCCATGGTGTTTGCATGCTCGTAAGCCCGACAACAAGATCAGGTGTGTCTTCGTGTGAGCTCCGCGCACCTTGCCTGCATAATTTGTCCCGCCTAGATACGTCACTTGTGACTGGCCTGTGCTTGGATTGCTCCTCACCACCATAGTCCCTCCCCCTGACTGTGGCGGCTGGGCGGCAGATGTCTCGGCGTGGAAAACCAAGTAGATATGATCTCGTTTCGTCACCGTTTGTGGTGCGCCAGTCCAGTTGCCCCCTAGCATCGCGCTGATTGTCCTCCGTACTGCCATCTCAGTCGCATTGCTGGGATCCTTAAACCCCCTGCCGCTACCAACGTAAGTCCGCTCCTCAAGCGTGCCGCGTAGCCCGCCTCGTGATGGCTCTTGGATACATCATTATGTGTATCAAAATGGGCCACTCTCCATCTCCAAACACAATGGAAATAGGGGGCTGCGCCAAGACTCCAGCACTGTTCGAACGCGTTCAATGCCATCTCCAAGCCTGGCACTTGAGCCGTCGATGCAGTCCGCCAGGATCCACCCCGTGGCTTGTAAGACATCTGTGGGCATCATAGGGAGCTTAAGCGCGTATATAGCCTTCTCATAATTCTGGAGTCTCAGTCTCGCGGACTTCCATCGATCTAGCAGAACTCTGCGGAGCCGTGTGGCAGCGGGGCATGCCCAGAATATATGGTGAAGGCTGATTCGGCCTTCGTCGGCACAGGGCAGTAAAAGCCTGCTGAGACCGGATCATACACCGATATGGCGTGGTGCTTCACACGAAGTAGAACCTGTTCTCCCCACGGTGTAAGGCCCACCACTTTTCGAATCGCCGGCCATGTGAGCTGGGCAAGTCCGGTGGCCGACTCGGCACTGAGTCGGTCCCACTTGTGCAGACCTTTTACTATCACCTTGCATCTGCCGCTCGTAGTTTCTGCTTGACCGATTTAGCTGTGGGACACCATCGTCGTTTGCCTGCCCATAAGCACACCATGCGTGACAGCCTCGGGTGCGAAGGCACATGCACTATCGTAGCTCGTGTTCCAGCTGCGCTCCTCATGCTACGTTCTAGCTCCCCACGATTGGAGCAGCGGCGCTCCTCCGTCTCTGCGTGGCACTCTTGCGGGTCCTTCGTCAGTCTTCTGTCTGCCGTGAGATAGCGTCGCACCTGCTCGTGGGTGTCTTCCTTGGCAAAATATCTGACGCCTCCGGTGTGGTCCCAGATCAAGCCCGGGAAGTTCAGGATTAGCAGCCATACTAGGTGACCTATCTGGTTGCGTATAACCCGTGTGAGGTCCCGCGGTAATACAGTAACTCGTAAGTCGCCCCACGTCCAGTGGATAACGTCCTTGTTATGTGCCCCGACTTGGCAGAGCGCTCTGTATCTTGTATTCGGATTTACTTGCTGTCCATTCGGATCATATAATCGTAATGTTCGTAACACCAAAGAGGCTACCCACTTACTGCAAAAAACACCCACGGTGCTCTCCTCTGCCTTCAAGCAAGCCCTCGCAACCGCGCCCCTGTAACAGGCCAATTCCATGGTCCATGGGCGAGGTCCTTTTCCTCCCCCGCACTTAGAACATTCTCTCACGAACTCAGCGACGTCCCTGCGCCAGCCCGACCAGTATGCGTGTCTCCTAACCTTCTCAACGTTCTTGATCAGACCCAAATGAGAAGACAGCAGGTCACGGTGACAGAAATGCAGCACAGTCTCGACGTAGGGCAAAGGAATCACAGGAACGGTCATCGTCCTTGTAGGAGCCACGCTGGCTGGTAAGTGCACCGTTCTCTGCAACATTCCGTTCACCACAAAATGTTTGGGCGCCATACTCACGACACGCCTTCGCAGGAAAGGGTCGAGTGGAAGCGCTCCGTCCTCTAGAAAAGCAACCAACGCTTGGATCCACGAGACCTTCTTCTGCTCTCCCAGGAACAGTTCGGCATCCAGACCAAAGAGATCCGCTTGCGAAGGAGGCGTCGGCATCGGCGAAGCGTCACCAGTCTCCTCGTCCGTAGGTCCTTCGTCAAGTTCCAACTCCAGCTCTTCCTCGCCTTCGAACTCGATGGCATCCGAACGGTCATCAGCCTCACCGTTCCCCAACTCAGGGTCCTCGCTTTCTCTGGCCGTACCGTCCTGCTCCCCGACGGAAGACGGAACTTCGGTCTCAACAGAGCCCGGTTCCGGATTCAGAAGGTCAGTCAACGTAGGCGCCGGGCTCAACAGGTCCGCCATTGTCAGCACGTTCACCTGATCCATTGGCAGTCTTGACAGTCCGTCTACATGGCCCATCAACGTTCCGGGCTTGTGATGCACCTTGAACTGTAGGTTGGACAGTTCCATGGCCCACCGTGCCAGCTTGGAATTACTCGTACGGTTCCCTGGGCTAAAGACCCACGGCAACCCTTGATGGTCCGTGAAGATGTCGAATTCACGCTTGTCCAGATAGCACCTGAACTTGCGAGTCGCCCAGACGATACCCCAGCACTCAATCTCCGAGATACCGTCTTGGTTCGTAATCCACTTCTTCTGTGACCCGGTGAGGAGCTTGCTAGCATACGCGACGACACGGTCACGACCGTTCACCTCTTGCATTAGGCACGCTCCCACCGCATAGCGGGACGAATCCACGTACAACTTGAACCGTTTCATCATGTCAGGATAGACCAAGATGGGCGGCTTCACCAAAGCACGCTAAACTGCTGGAACGCACCCTCACAATCCTCGCTCTACAGGAAGGGTTCATCTTTCACAATCAACCGTTCCAGAGGCGCCGATAGCAGGGCGTACCCCGGGATATAGCGTCTGAAATAGCTCGTCAGTCCCAGGAACGATCGAATCCCATGCAGGTCACGCGGTCTCTGCACATCACGGCCTTGACTTTCTCCGGGTTTGGCAGAATACCGGACGGTGTCACGATATGACCGAGGAACGCTACTTGACTCCGTCCCCAATGACATTTCTTCATCTTGAGCTTGAAACCGGCGGCGCGGAACCGTGTCAGTACTTGTCGAACGCGGACGAGGTGTGACGGGAAGTCCTTGCTGAAGATTACGCAGTCGTCGAGGTACACGAGGCACACTCGCCACTTCAAATCCACCAGCACCGTTTCCATCAAACGCTCGAACGCCGGCACGGCGTTGCAGAGCCCGAACGGCATCACTAGCCACTCGTAGAGCCCTGAATGCGGTCCTCGAGATGCTGCTTTCGTGCATCGGCACGTTCCAGTAGCCGGAGGCAATATCCATCGTAGAGAACAGTTGAGCCCCACCCAGCACGTCGAGAATGTCATCTATCAACGGCATCGGGTAGCAATCCTTCACGGTTACAGCGTTCAGCTTGCGGTAATCAATGCAAAAGCGAATCCCACCGTCCGGCTTGCGGATCATGAGCACAGGGCTGGCCCAGGGACATGTTGGAAGGACGGATCAAGCCCAACTCCAAGTACTGGTCGACCTCAGCTTCCATGACTTCACCTTCGGCGCCCGACACACGGTACGGTTGCTGCTTGATCGGTTTGCTGTCCCCAGTGGCAATCTCGAACTTCAGCAAGTCCGTTCGGCCAGGTTTCTTGGAAGACTCCACGAACATGTCGCCGAAGTTGTTCGGTTCTTCCCGGAACAGTGTCTTTTGCTCTTCTGACAAGCTCGACTCTGAGAAGTCCGCCTCCCACCCTTATCAGGAGGGACGTCGGGCTTAGCCTCCTCAACGATTTTCACGGTATGCTCCTTGGTCACGGAATTCACGGTTTCAACAGGGACACTCCTTTCCTCGCCCTCAGGCACGCTCCTGGACGGAACAGTCTTTCCAGCGGACGGAAGTTCGGCGATGAATGCCGACTCGGGGATTACCGAAGTCGAAGCTACCACCGTTCCTTTCTGGATCCAGTACTCGTCCGTTGACGCGTTGCACGCTTCCACGGAGACTTGTCCATCGAGCGCGGTACAGAGCGTTCTTGCGATACACAGCGTAGGCGGCAGTCCCATCGAGCCTTCCACCACCACCGTAGCTCCGTCGGTCACCTCGCCGATCACGTTAGTCTTCACCAGGGCTTGTCCTTTAGGCGGAAGCCGCACGGACACAGCCATCGCAGATTTGAACATCTCATGCATCACGGTAGTCCCCAAGTTGAGAACGGCCTTCGAGCGCTTGAGCGTCATGGTCCGGGCAGCCACATCGATCACGGCTCCAAAAGCCGCTAAGGCGTCCACTCCCAGGATAGCGTCACAGCTCAACTGGTCAGCGACCAACCAATTCAGGTTTGTTTCAAGCGTTCCCAAACGGACGGGCAGCGTTATCCACCCGCGAATGTAAAGACGGTGGCCCGACGAACTACGCGCTTGACCCTCGTACGGACGCAGGGGATCGCGAGAACGGCCCAACCGTTTCAGCATCCGTTTGTCCACAAGACTCAATGTAACTCCCGTGTCCGCTAGCATCCTTGACCGCATGCCATCGATGTATCCACCGGAGAGGGCTTCGAAGCTCCCCACGGCACACACGACGCGCCGACCTCCTCTCACAACTTCATCCGCCGCTTCGTCTTCGTCGCCTTCCAGGCGGAGACCGAATCCGTTCGGCAGTTCAACCGTAGCAACCCCCCTCAGACCGTTCTTCCTTGCTCCCTCAGGCTGTGTTCCACTCTGCGAATCACCCGGGATCCGGCACCAGGATTTGCGAAGAGGACCCCCGCCAGTCAAGCTAGCGGGCCCGGACGAGACAGCGGCCTCGAGGCGCGAAGGTCGTCAGCGACAGCATGGCTCCACGCTCCCCTGATGACAGGGGTGGCGGTGAACCAGTCGTAGGGATGGCAGCGGACGGTATCCTGCACCCAAGAGAACGAGAGGCATCAGTGGAGGCCGAGGGGGCCGGAGCAGCCGGAGCGAAGGAGGGGTGTGGACC
>AWVW02038813.1:0-10071 GCA_000500225.2 Phytophthora pinifolia
ATTGGCGAGCGACAGTGAAGCGACCATAGCCCGACCAGCAGGGCAAGACACCGGATTGGCGCCTCGTCTACGCTGCGCTACAGAATTGCAAGAGATGGGCACTGCAGACGGACGCGTTTATAGAGGTACGGTACGGTTCTGGTGCCGATACCGGATCCCTTTGGAAATTAAAATTGGCGCAAGTCAAGGCTGCGTGTCGCTTGTCAAACGAAGCTCGGCCGGGAGGAATCCATCGAGGTCTCATCAAGAAGACTGCACGAGACCAATGGCGTCGGCCTCTCTATGCGATGACAATGATGCGGGATGCGCCGGCATGCATGCGAGCGCTTGCTGCCAGTGAATCACGATACAGTATTCGACAGCAATTTCGTGCCATGGGGGACACTACCGCCGGAGATGAGTCGGCTTTGTCTCACACGACGTCGCAGCCAAGCTTCTTCACAGTTCCGGTGCAATTGCTCGGGACCCGAGGTCATGGTCGCTAGCCAGGGCATTGCGAACTGAGCAATGCTGAACGAGCAGGGCCTGCATTGCCGGCGGCGAACCATGTCATCTCTCAAGAGCATCAGACACGGCATCCTCATCATCTCCGAGCGTGTCAGATTCGCACGGAACCGGCCCTCCAGCCTGGATGGAGTCCAGGGGTTGACAAAAACGATTTTATCGCGCTGATTGGCGAGCGAGAGTGGGCTCCGCTCTCGGCAGAAGGCTCTTCAGATCTGCCGCAGCAACAGTGGCAACAAGATACGCGAGAGGTAGCGTCACTGCATGCATGCAGTAGCTCAACCTCGACAAGTAGCTCGACTCGAGCTTCCACTACTTGCCTTGAGCGATCCTCTAGCGGCAAGACCACTTAATCTGCAGCTCCCCAGCGCCACAACGACTACAACTGATTGCTCCATCGCAGCCCCATCCCGCTCTCGTCCTGCACTACACGTAAAAGCATAGCGTGACATCACTGTAAGTTTTCCAGAGCGGATTATTTCCTTAAAATCTGATTCTCCATGGTATTTGCCAGTCTGATGTCCAGTGCTCTTAAAAAACTATATTTTCATTTGAAACACTTCTCGTGTGGTCCACCCCATCTGTCATCTTCCGCCACCATCAACGCTGCTCGCCACGACGTTCGCGCGCCACCTCTCCAGTCTCCGCAGCCGACCACTGTCCGCCATGGCTCGCCTGCTCCAGCCCGACGCCGATGGTTTCGCCCTCGCCGCGCAAAAACTTCGCCAGGGCCAGCTGGTGGCTTTCCCCACCGAGACTGTCTACGGCCTGGGCGCCAACGCGCTCAACCCCGAGGCCGTGTTGTCCATCTTCGCGGCCAAGAAGCGGCCACTCACCGACCCTTTGATCGTACACGTCCCAGCTCTTCAGGACGCGCTGAAGCTGGTGGACATGACGCCCAGCGGGCTTCAAGCCTTCCAGTGTCTGGGCAGGGCCTTCTGGCCCGGACCGCTCACGCTCATCGCCAAGGCGGTGCCGGAACTGCCGCTCACCTTGTCGGCCAATACAGGATTCGTAGGGCTGCGCTGTCCTAAACACGCTATAGCTCAAGCGCTGCTGAAGGAGGCCCAGGTGCCAGTGGCTGCCCCCAGTGCCAATCGATTCGGTCACGTGTCGCCAACGACGGCGAGACACGTGATGGACGACCTGGGGGCTTGTGAGAACTTGAGCATCATTGAAGCCACGGAGGAAGGCTGCTGCCAAGTCGGCATTGAGTCGACGGTGGTTAAGATCGTGCCGGAGGAGAGGAAGTTGATCGTCTTCCGTCGAGGAGGAGTGAGTGAGCAAGCTCTGGAGCTCGTGCTCAAGGAGAACGCCGAGCTGCTGGGAGGACAGTATGAGGTCGTGACGATCCAGAAGGAGGCCAAGATGCAGACCAAGGAGGCGCAACAGGCCCCCGGACAGATGATCACGCACTACGCACCCGACGTGGACACGTACCTGTACCAGGCCGAGGCAAAGGAGGAGATGGACGCCTCGACCAAGGAAGATGTGAGTCACTGGGTGCTTATTGACTTCCATGGCAAGCTGGCCAGCTTGAAGGACCGTGTACGAGCATACCTCGACCTCTCGCCCGCCGGAGACGTCGGCGAGGCCTCGCAGCGCATCTTTGACTCGCTGCGCTGGGCCGAGAACGTGCAGGGCGTCGAGCGCGTCATCATCACTGGCGTGGTATCGGAGCCCCACGAACAGGCCGCGGCGCTACATGATCGCATGTACCGTGCGGCGTCGGGCAAGCAACGCGCTCTCCAACTGTAACGGAGCTAGATTCCCATCCACTAGTATTCAACTTCCAGAGGTTATTAGAATCCGCAGCCCCAAGCCAGGTAGGCACTTATAGAGTATGTAGCTGGATGATTGCTCTGTTTCGTATTCCCCTCACTCGCGTTTAGCACTTCCGTCCTCTTCGCGACTACGAGTCGAGGTCTTGCACGTACACGAGTGCTTGCGGCGCGAGCCCCTGCTCGGATCAAGTTCAACACAGAGCGCCAGTGAGTTCCAGCCTGGCAAGCAGCACAAACATCAAGTGCGTACCACGTCGGTGAGCGTGACAGTCAGCAAGTCCGGGCCGTACACCTTTTTCGGGAAATTGGTAGCCAGCTCATAGTTCCGGATTTGGATGTCGCGGTCGAAGAACTCGACGTCGATGAAGTCGCGCACAGTCTTGAGCGTGTCGTGGGCGTAAAAGACGTGATCGAGGCGGGTGCCATTGTACAAGTGGAACTTGATGACGGCCGTCTTGAAGTCTGCGCCTGGCGGAGGCGTGCGCGACTTGGGGCCGTCAGCGATCCGAGCACGCTTGACTTCAATTTCGGCCTTGTACTCTTCCTCCTGGCGGCTCTTCGCTTCTTCCGCACGACGGGCCTCCTCCTCCGCGCGGCGCTCCTCCTCCTCCTTCTGCCGTCGCTCCTCCTCTTCACGCTCCGCCTGCTCGCGTGCCTCTTGCTCACGACGACGGTCCGCTGCGAGCGACTCCTGGTACTCTTGGTCCTGCTGTTCCCGCAGGATCTGCGCCTCCGTCCGCTGCTGGCGGACGTGGCGAGCCGTGGCCAAGATCTGGTTGTTGCGGTCCACCGCCGCATTCAGCTTTTCAATAATCTCGTCCGCCGGCAAGTTGGCTGGCACAGCAAGCCACAAAGCCATGAACAATGAGCACTCACATCCACTTTTCCACCTTTTTTCCTGTCCCCCCACCTGTGATCTTCTCGACGACGTTGACTCCACGTGACACACAGGACAGCAGCGCCAGGAACGGGAAGGTGGCGCATCCTAGCGACAGACTCACTCCAAAGCCCTCGGCATGCTGCACGCAGCCTGCCCACGACACGATACAGTCGCTGTTGTTCAGGTACGCGCTCATCCGCTCGGTGCACATGGCCTTGCTGCAACATCAACGTCAACATTCTCAGCCAATCAGGATCCACCCCACATTGCTCGCTAACTGTCTGTGCATCTCCCTGCTCTTGTGCTCTTACCGACAAAAACTGTCTGCATCATCATGGATGTTGGAGTGCAGGAACACCAACAGGAACTTGGATGCCGTACGCGCCGTGCTCACAGCGTCCCGAAATGACGTGTGCTCGAAGTGAGGCGTGACGCGCTCTCCGTAGCGACGACACAGACTGTGCGCGAAGTTGCGCGCCGAAGCCTGCGGGTCCTCGGGCTCGCCGTCGCCCAGCACGAAGCTCAAAGGGGACATGAGCAATTCCACGAAGCCCTTCTGCGCCCTAGGAGCGCGGCGTGGCTGGCGCTCGGATGCCTCCTGTTGCGGCTGGTCATTCTCACTCTGTACGTGACGCCGACGCAGGCCGTTCACCTCCGGGTCCGTCGTGCCGACCGCCATGACTGCAAGGAAGGAACTGGGGTGATGATGTGGCCGTTAGAATGTCTTTCCGCAAAATGCTGGGATCTGATTCGGCCAAGGACTCGTGTTGCAATTGTGTATTGTACACCAATGCCACGTACAATTACGTGGGAGGTGTAGCGTACATAAAATTGTATCTCAAGATACCCAAAAGTTGTCTTTCAAGATGCCCAAGAAGAGCAAGGCTGCGCTGCACCCTGTGTCTCTGGAGGCATGGGTGGCGTCCACACGTCGTTTGCTGGCGATGGAGCAGCAGGAGGAGGTGCAGGGTATGCGCGAGGAGCTGGCTACGCTGGACGACAGCGAGAACCCCAACGTGTTGACGCGCCTCAGGCTGGCCAAGAGCTCCACGGGTCTGTTTGGCCGCACACTGCTGCAGTTCTCCTTCCCGTCGCTGAGTCTGCGACAAGCCAAGCCACACCACTTCACCGTCGGGGATTTAGTACAGATCCGCACTCGGAAGAGCGCTCCAACGGGGGAGAAATTGCCCACGGGCATCGTCTCCCGAGTGGAGGAGATGGGTATCTCGGTGGCGATTAACAACGACCACGACGAGGTGGATGAGCTGGACCTACTGGCTGCGGCAGAGGCCATCACGCTCGACCGATTGGTCAATAATGCGACCTTTGTGAAGCTGACAGGGGCGCTGGATCAGCTAGCCAAGTTCGACTTTGGCGCGGCTCAGAAGGTCATTGACGTCGTGTTTAACGGCCGGGAGCCGAGCTGGACCACCCCTCTCCCGGAGATAACTCTATTTAACACGGGGCTTAACGAGTCTCAAGTTGAAGCCATTCGGTTCGCCTTGGCGTCCAAAGACTTGGCCTTGATTCATGGCCCTCCTGGCACGGGCAAGACCACGACCGTCGTCGAGTTTATTCTGCAGGCAGTGACCAAGTTTGACTTGAAAGTGCTGGTTTGTGCACCGTCCAACATCGCTGTGGATAATGTACTGGAGAAACTGTCGACCACGTGCTCGAGGCTGGGGAAAAAGCTGAGACTGACGCGTGTAGGACACCCGGCGCGGGTACTGCCGCAGATCTTGAAGTACTGCTTGGATGCCAAGATCCAAAGCGCAGAAGGCACGGAGATCGTCAACGATATCCGGAAGGAGATGAGTGCTATGCTGACCAGGATGCAAAAGACCCGCGACAAGAGTGTGCGGTACGAGCTGCGCCGCGAGATGAAGGCGAACCGCAAGGAGATCCGAGAGCGCGAGCAGAAGGTCGTGCGTGATATCGTGCAGCACAGCAACGCAGTGTTTGCCACCAACGTGGGCGCTGCGTCAAAACTGCTCCAGGACGTGACGTTCGATCTGGTCATTATTGACGAGGCCGCGCAGGCGCTGGAGGCGTCGTGTTGGGTCCCCATCTTGAAGGCGAAGCGATGCGTGCTTGCCGGAGATCACTTGCAGCTGCCTCCTACCATTAAATCCAAGACGGCAGCGGCCAAGGGACTGGAAGTGACGCTGTTTGACCGTGTCACGAGCTTTCCGACCATGCAGAGCATTGTGAAAATGCTGGACACTCAATACCGGATGCACGAAGACATTAGCGAATGGAGCTCACACGCAATGTACAAGGGAGAGCTCAAGAGTTTCGAAGGCGTAGCGAGGCGGAAGCTGCATGAGTTGCCGCACGTCAAGATCACGAAAGACGATGACTTGCTGGATGCGACGCTGCTGCTTCTGGACACGGCCGGGTGCGAGCTTGAAGAGGATGTCAACGACGACAGTGATAGCCGCCGGAGCCTCCTCCATCTTTCCAAGTCGAACGAGGGAGAGGCTCGTGTTGTGGCAAGACATGTCCGAGCGCTTCTGGAGGCTGGTCTGAAGGAGGACGAGGTGGCCGTTATCACCCCGTACAACAAGCAGGTGCAAACCCTGAAAGCGCTACTGCTCGACAGCTACCCCAGGCTTGAAATTCGGTCTGTCGATGGCTTTCAGGGCTGTGAAAAGGAGGCGGTGGTCATGAGTTTGGTGCGCTCGAATGCGTCCAGGCAAGTTGGTTTCCTCGCCGACGACCGCCGTATGAACGTGGCCATTACGCGTGCCAAGCGCCATGTCGCCGTGGTGTGTGATACCGACACCATCTCGTCGCACAAGTTCCTGGGCGTGCTTGTCAAGCACTTCGAAAAGCTGGGCGAGTACCGAAGTGCCCAAGAGTATCTGGATGAAGATGTGGTGGAAGGAACAGCTGACGAAGGACTGATGCATGCCCTCAGTGCCCCTGGACACCCCTTAAGTACACCCGCTCCTTCGAAACCTGCAGCGAATGAGAGCGTTTCGAAGTCCACAAAGCCCACAGCGCCAAGACCTAAGAAAGAGGTCAAGGCGGACGCTACGCCCAAGACGCCTGAGCCAGTCGAGGCCAAGGAGGCTGAAGCTGTTGTGGTCGAACAGGTTAAGACGACTGAAACAACGACAGAAGTCGAACAGGAAGAAGAAGACGATGACGTTGAAGAACCGGAAGAGAAGGCTGCAGCGACAATGAGTGTTTTCCAGATGATTGATTCAGACAGTTCGGAAGAGGACGACGGGGAAGCTGAAGCGAGTCCACACGAGCCGCAACCACGTTCTCCTGACGATCTGAAGGCTGCCAATTCGCTTCTGAAGGGCCTGCACTTGAGTCGACTCACTCGCCGACCTGTTCCGCCCCCGGCGCCAGCATCCTCAAGTAAGAAGAGCAAGAAGAAGCGCAGGAAGGCCAGGACTGTCAATACTGCGCCGGTCGAGGAGCTGAAGGATGGCGAAGACGAGCTGGAATTCCTCACTCGCCAAGCGAGCAAGAGCACGAAATGCGCTTTCCAGAGCTCCAGTCGCTGCAAGAAGAGCACAGCCATGCTCGGCAGTGTGTGCAAGTTCTGCAACCTCAAGTTCTGCTACGACCACGCGCAGCCTGAGGTTCACGGCTGCGGCGACGCTGTGCGCAAATTCGAGCGCGCGGCGTTCCAGCAGCAAATGACACGATCCAACGACGGCCCGCCGAAGAAGCTGGCCGGGGACAAGCGCAAACTGCTCAAGAAGAAGCTTGAAGAGAAAGTCTCGGCGAAAACGGCAGGCCGCACCACGCAGTCGAAGCCGAAGGGGAAAAAGAAATGAAGGTCTGGAACGAGTGACTTGCCTTGGCGATCTGTACATTCAGCGAGCCAAACGCCTCGACACACTAGCTAGAAATGAAGAGGCTACATGCTGCTAACCAGGTTTTCAATGGCAGCGTTCTCGTCGCCATTGGCCGCGAGCAGTGCAGCTTTTGCCTTATCCTGCCCATAAAAAAATAACAATATTAGAAACAAAATATCCAGAAAAAAATGATTTTCCGCAGATCGTACAGCGGGGAAGCCCATGTCGATGAGTCTGGAGAGCGCGGCGTCGTCGCCTGTGTCCGTCTGCTTGGCGTAGCTCTCGGTCCAGAAGCGCGCAGTATTGAGGAACTGCTCGTGGTCGTGGAGGTACATCTTGGCCACCTCGGCGTCCTGTGGGTCCGTGGGCTCAGCCGCTGAAAGCAGCGCCTGGATCGACAGCAACGCCGTCTTGATGGTCAGCGCCGGAGACCACGCGTCTTTGAGGATATCCAGGCAGATGGCGCCCGTCTGCGACGAGATGTTGGGGTGCCAGATCTTGGTGATGAAGCGCATCTGCGGCGGCTCGAACGGGTATCTATCGAGCAGCTACGTTAGCCCATCGCTGCTGCATTTACTGTAGGTAGATGACATCCGTCTTACTTGGGAGGGATGACGATCTCCAACTCGAAGTGGCCGCCCTCGTATGGCGTGGCATCGGGGCCCTGGATAGAGCCTTGCAGGTGCGAGAGCGACGAGGCATCCACGGGGACGGCGGTGACGCCCGACAGGTGCGAGTCCTTTTGGCACTCCTCCAGCTCCTTGCGCACGCGGCCTCCTGTCCAGAACACCCCATCGTTAGATCATACAACAGCTAAAGAAGAGCTCCTTCCCGGCTCACCTGGAGCCATTTTCAATGAATGATTCCGACAAGATGTTGGTGTTAGTTTGGTGTGTAAACGCTCTTTTCAGAATTGATACATGCAAGAGCCGTCCAGGAAGCGCGGCCGCGGCTTCGGCCCTCGGCTCAACGACCTGCAGCGCCTGGAGATCCTGCGCCGGCACCGGTCGTCATCTCCACCTGTGTCTATCCGACAGCTGGCGCGCGACTTCGGCGTGGATGAAAAGACTGTCCGGCGCGTGGTTGCTGCAGCCTCGGATATCGAGGCACGAGCTAGCGCCTCTGCGGTATTAAGTCTGAGAGGCCAAGTGCATCGCCGCCCCAGTGCGCGCTTCCCGGAGCTGGAGAAGACGCTGGCGGCCTGGATCGATGCCCGACAACGAGCACGGGCCGAGATCTCGCCCTCCGTGGTCATCGAGAAGGCCAAAGTGGTGGCCAGAGCCATGGGCATCCGTCCCGAGGACTTCAAGGCCAGCTGGGGCTGGTACGACAAGTTCAGCCGCCGCTACGGCATCCGCACGGCCTTTATGGGGGCCGAGACACCACACCAAGAGAGAAATAGCAGGCAGCTCAAAAGTGTGGAGGAGCTTCATGCACTTATGGAGCAGTACGACCCCGAGTGGGTCTTTACAGTTGAAGAGACGTCGTTGTTGTATGATGCACTGCCCTTTGAGGCCGCTACAGGACCAGATGGAGAGGAGAAGAAGAGGGTGACGCTCGTGGTGAGCTGCAATTCAACCGGGAGGCTCACGCTGCCGGTTTGTATGGTGGGGAAGCAGCAGCAAACGGGAAAAGCTGCGGCGTCGAGCTCCCCGGTGCCGTATTTCACGCAGGAGAGAGCGTGGCTGGATCGAGCGACATTCGGCAGCTGGTATCACTCGGTATTCGCTCCATTTATCAGGGAGCGTACGAAGAAACCGGTCCTGTTAGTTGTGGATAGCGAGCGACCTGGACACCAAGGAGATTTTGAGGATGACGGCATTAAACTGGTGTTTCTGCCGCCGTCACCGACGGCAAGGCCGAATCCGCCGGGATCGGGGGAGGCTGCAACGACTCGGAGGGATCTGAAGACGTGGTGGAGCAGGCCGCTGCGGATGGGAGCGCTGTCGGCGCTCAAGATGCAGTACAAGTATCTGCTCGTGCAGAGTGCGCTGTCGTACCATAAGGCCCCAGAAGAGGTGAAGGCGGCGCTCAAGGCAGCCGAAGCACGGGATGAAACCCACTGTGGCGGTGTCCATTTTGGGCACGCCCCAACGCTTCTTGACGCGGCACGTGTGCTCTCGCAGGCCTGGGGCCAGGTGCCGACGGAGTTACTGGAGAACTGCTTCGCTCGAGCCAACCTGACCCCACCGTCAAAGTTGTTGGCGTCTCCAGCGGGCGTGGAGGCCATACAGGAACGGATCCGGGCGTCATCGCGCTATAATGAAGACATCGCGGACAAGATCGAGGAAATGCTGCTCTCAAGCAGCCTGCCCGCTAGTGCATGGCCCATGAGCGAGCAACATCCTCCGTCCAATGTACGAGATCGCATCCGGTTGTTCCTGTTTGTGGATGATGACGAATCCGTGGAGCTGCAACGCCAGCTACGAGAAGAGATAAGCGCCGCTCTGAGCGACGCGACGCCGTCAAGACCGGACTCGGTGGCTCACTCTTCGGGCGTGGAAGCAGATAGCACTGCGTCCTGCGACCGCAGAGTGGACCTAGAAGCGCAGGTCCGCGGGCTGTTAGTTGGAATCACGGATGTGGCCACGCGACTACGACTACTTCCTCGGAATGGAGTCGACGCAGAGAGGCTAGCGCCACTTGAGCTTGAAGGATGCATTGCAGCAGCCGACCAGATCCGGCAGTGCATCCAGACACTTGACAGTTCTCTTCGTGCCAACAGTAGCCAGGAAGAACATGCCCACAGCAGCGAGGAGCAAGCGGAGGCCGCAGCCGATCACGCGACCTTGGTGTAACCTACGGGGTGGACGGTCTGGCATCAGGAGTATCATTTCAGCTTGTACAAGACGCAGTTATCTGCTCAGTCGATCTTCTTGTTGCTTCGCTCAGGTTCACCGTCGTCTCCTTGCCTGTTGTTGGTTTCTTCCTCCTTCGCGTGCTTCTTGAGAAGAGCTGGGATGAGCATTCCAATGGCTAGCAAGACGAGCAGCCCCATCGTTCGCAGGTCCAATAAGTCGCTCGTACTCCGCAGCGAAGACAGCATCGCGCCGGCGTTCACCGTGATGAAGTTGTACGGCAACAG
>KV732025.1:0-22534 GCA_000500225.2 Phytophthora pinifolia
GTGTAGGTTTGGTCCATAGAGAGGGAAGGGGAAGATCGGGGTTGACAGTGCGAGGTGTGCCTTCAGGGGGCCGCGTGGACATCCTCGTCAACAACGCGGGGGTCATTCGGGATAGTTCGTTCGCCAAGATGACCAAGCAGCAGTGGGACGACGTGTACAAAGTGCACTTGGAAGGCACCATGAGGTAGCAGAGGGTTAAAGAGGAAGGCAGAAGGGCTTGTGGCTTTACGGCTGCTATTTTGTGTTGTTGACAGGATGACGAAGGCGGCGTGGGATGTTATGAGGGAGCAGGAGTTTGGCCGCATTGTGAACGTGGCGTCGGCCTCGGGGCTGTATGGAAACTTTGGGCAGGCCAACTACTCGGCCATGAAGCTGGGGATTGCAGGCCTGACGTTCACGCTCTCCAAGGAAGGCGCGAAACGCAATGTGTTAGCGAACGTGGTGGCGCCGCTGGCCAAGTCACAGATGACGGCAGGGCTTCTAGAGAAGGACCTGAATGAGAAACTCACGCCGGAAAGCGTCGCGGCATTCGTTGCGTGAGTTGGGCCAATGAGCATTAGTTTGTGGGCCGGGACTGAGCTGACAGGTGGTGGTGACTTGATGCAGATATTTGTGTCACGAAAGCTGTGATCGAACGGGTAATGTGTACGAGGTGGGAGGAGGCTGGGTGGCTCAAGCGCGGTGGCAGAGATCGCGTGGTGTTGTGTTTCCGAAAGATGAGCTTACGCTCGAGAACATCGCCTCACAGATCGACGAAATCGAGGTATGTTGTGATGCTCGTTGCTAAATATGCGAGGCCTTCTCTAACAGCTACAATATTTGTTTTTTGCGGGGTACTAGAACTTCGACGTTGAGCCCAAGCGGTACCCAACTAGTCTGCAAGACACCATCGCGTACGTCCAGAGCATTCTCAAGTGAGTGGTATTGTTTTGGGTCACATGGGTGGAGCCCTCTAGTTGAACGCAAAGAGTATTTCAAAACGGAGAATACGACATGCGTTCCAACTAAATTCATCGGCTACGTGGCTGATAAAGCTTTCAAAGGGCAGCTCATGGGTTCAAGGCATCCTCTCGGAATTACCCTTTAGCCTCGTTAAATTACGAAGCATCTGGTTCATACTGAAATCAAGTGTTTATACTACGTAGTACTAGTAATTAAGAAACAAAAGCGCGGCAACTGACCGAGGAGATTGCAAATGCAGCAATGTATTTTGGCAAAGATCTCGTATCATTCGACCTGATTCGCAGCGATGCCTCGCGCCGATGAGTTCACGCCGCTGCTAGTGAGCGACAGCGACGGTGACAACACCATCGCCTTCCGCCCGCGTCTGCGCCGTAGTGTATGGCAGTTGGTGCTGGCGGGGGCGCTGAGTCTCGGCGTGCTGAGCCTCTTCCAGCAAAAGGAGACTGTGGATGTTACGGTGTCTTTCGATGCGGATACTTCGGATGCGGAGTTCTTGAAGTCCATGGAGACGTTCAGGGACCCGGCGGAGGACCCTTGTGTGGACTTCTACCAGTACGCGTGCGGCGGGTGGCTGCAGCAGCACGAAATCCCCTCGGATCGCCCCGCCATCGACTCGTCCTTCTACGTCGTCTCGGAGAGCAACAAGGACACTATCCGGCGCATCTTGAGCCAGAACCCGCCGCAAATTGGACCCTTCTACCAGTCCTGTCTCGTCGGACAGGAGGTGGACACTGACGCCGTGGCGTTCGTCGCGCAGCTGATCGAAAACGTCCACCAGGCCAACTCGACCTTAGCCCTCATGACGGTGGCAGGCGAGGTGGACCAAGCTCTAGGTATCAGCAGCTTCTTCAGCTGGGGGGTGGGCGCTGACCCGCAGGACCCAAGCAATAACGTCCTCCAGCTCGCCCAAGGAGGACTCACCTTACCGTCCAGAGAGTACTATCTCCAAGAGGACAAGGACAAGGACGCGACGCTTTTCGTGGACTACGTGATTAAGTTGTTCGCCGTCGGGGACCTGGACCGACACAACGTGAGTGAGTACGCTCAAGCTGTGCTCGAGACGGAGACCAAGTTCGCCGAGATGGCTCTACCCAACGCGGCGTTGAGAGACCCTTGGACCACTAGCACGGCCTTCCCGTTTGCCGAAATCGCCCGCAAGTATCCGTTCTTGATGGCGTACCTTAACGGCATGTACAAGCAGGAGCCGTTCCCGATGCTGGAAGCGATCGTCGCCACGCCGACGTTCTTCGACGCACAGAACGAGCTGCTGCGTGATGAATCGCTGCTGCCGCAGCTGAAAAACTACGTGAGTTTCCACCTGATTGACTCGTTCGGAGCCGTTCTGGGCGAGTACTTCCGTCGCGCGAGTCATGAATTCCACGGGAAAACTCAGGGAGCTGGCGCGCTTTTGCCCCGAGACCAGTTTTGCGTGCGGTTAACCACGACGTTCTTGGGCGATGAACTGGGCGAATACTATATGAAGAGCGTGTTCGGTCCGGACGCCAGGGCAGCTGCCCAGGCGCTGGTGGCGGAGATCGAAGAGTCCTTGAAGGCCTTGCTGATGACGGAGTCGTGGCTGGACAAGGTCACTTACGAGGCAGCGGTGGCCAAGCTAGACAAGGTCAAGAACTTTATCGGCGGACCGGACGCCGTGGAGCCGCTGCCGTTCGAGCTGCAAGCTGACGCGTTCTTCAACAACGTGAGGAGTTTGATGGAGCTGAGTGCTGCAGCGACAATCGAAGCTATCGACAAGCCAGTGGACAAGCAGGCTTGGGATATGTTCCCGTCCACAGTCAACGCGTACTACGACCCGAGCGCCAACAAGATGGTGTTCCCTGCGGCGATTTTACAGCCGCCGTTCTACAGTGCGGAGAACTTCCCAGCGGCTGCCAACTTCGCTCGCATCGGCATGGTGATGGGCCACGAGATTTCGCACGGATTCGACGACCAGGGGCGCAACTTTGACGGCGATGGCGCGCTGCGGTCATGGTGGACCCCATCCGTTTCTGCTGAATTCGCAGAGAAAGCGCAGTGCTTGGCTGCGCAGTACTCGACATTCCCCGTGGTTTCTATGGGCGATGACCACGTACTCGGTACGGTAAACGGCAACCTGACGCTTGGAGAAAATATTGCGGATAACGGAGGCATCCATCTTGCGTACGAGGCGTACCAGCTCTGGAAGAGCGCGTTTGCTCCCCCACCGATCGTACCGCCCGAGGGGCCAACGGAGACGCCTTCTCCGCCCGCAAAAGTCCCTCACGAAAAAAGAGAGGAAGAAGATGATGACCGACACAGCCGTCGTGAGCATGAGGAGCGCCACCGTCGCGACGAAGCGGAGGGCGGGGAGAAGGACGGCCATGGAGACAAGTACGATGACCACGACGAGGAGTATGGTCGTCATGATAAGCACGGCCATCGTCAGGAAGAGGAGGAGCGACATGACCAACATGAAGACAAGGAAGAGCGTCATGAAGAGCGTAAGGAACGTCATGAAGAGCACAGGGAACGAGAAAAAGAACACGAAGCGAAGCGCCGCCGTCGCGATCACGAGGACCGAGAAGATGGCTGGGATGAGTGTGGCGGCTGTGAACGAGAAGGCCACAGGCGTCACAACCGCCACAAGCACGACGAGGACCGGGACGAGGAATCGGAACGCCATGGGTGTGGGAAGGAAGAAGACGGCTGCGGTTCGAAGCGCCACCGCTACGCAAAGATCCACAGCATGGTGGAAAGGCTGGCTCGAGCTATCGCGCAGCCTAGCGACCGTATTGCAGACGACCGCTTGTTCTTCACTGCATTCGCCCAGAACTGGTGCGAGAAGCGCACGCCTGCCTACGCCGAGTTGCTGCGAACGATCGATCCGCACTCGCCTGGAAAGTGGCGCGTGAATGGCCCGCTCATGAACTACAACAAGTTCGCCGAGGCGTTTTCGTGCCCCCTTGGGACGCCCATGAACCCGGAGAAGAAGTGCGTCATTTGGTAAGCTGCCGCTCCCTCGTGCTGCTTTACATGACTTGATGAAAGTAGACGAGCATAGCATTCCAAGAAGACCAATTATAACAATTAATGCATTTGCCTCATATTAAATTAATGTCGTCAGGCGCAATTATTGCTCAGGAAAGGAAAAATTCATTTTTAGGCTTCATGCGTTGTGGTTTTCGCCTAACACTATTTTTATGGTTCTTGTGTTCCATCTTGAAGCCATCTCGCCTCGGTGACGCGGACGAAGTGGAAGCTCCAGATACAGAGGTGGCGACTCGGTGCCTTTGAGATGGATGCATCCGATTCACCGGCAGTAACGTCCGGTAGTGGGGCGGCTGGGAAGGATAAAGAGACGGTCAAGGTGGTGGTGCGATGTCGGCCGCTTTTCGGCAAGGAGCTGGTGGAAGGTCGGAAGTCGATCGTCACACTGGACTCGGCGGCAGCGCTCATCTCGCTCAAATGCCCTGACAACGGCCAGGTCAAGTCCTTCACGTTCGACTCGGTGTACGATGAAAGCACCTCTCAGCGACAGTTCTACGATGAGTCGGGGTATCCGCTGGTGGAGTCCATCTTTGACGGCTACAACGGCACCATCTTCGCCTACGGACAGACCGGCTGTGGCAAAACCCACACCATGCAGGGGAAAGACTCTCCGCCGGAGCTGCGCGGCGTCATCCCGCTCTCGTTCGACCACATTTTCGATACCATCAACGCGGACACTACGCGGGAGTACATGGTTCGAGCCTCGTACTTGGAGATTTACAACGAAGATATACGCGATCTGCTCACGGACGACACCAAGAAGAAACTGGACTTGAAGGAGTCTGCGGACGGCACCGTGTACGTGAAAGACCTCACTGAGGTGGTCGTGAGGGACGTCGAGTCGATGAACAACGTCATGAACCGAGGATTCAAGAACCGAACAGTTGGGGCCACCCTCATGGTAAGCAAGACTTCCACACGTTGAGAGGATATGACAACACCTTCTTACCGGTGCTTGATTTGGTAGAACGAAGGCTCGTCCCGGTCTCACTCGATCTTCACTGTCGTCGTTGAAACTAGCGAGACAGTCGGAGGGCAAGATCACTTCAAAGCTGGCAAGGTAGTCGGCGTCTGAAAGCTTCAGAAAAGCAGGACTAAAGATTTGGATTGTGTGTGTTATTGCAGTTGAATCTAGTGGACTTGGCAGGCAGTGAGCGTCAAAGCAAGACTGGCGCCACGGGCAGCCGTCTCAAGGTATCACCCTACTCTGAAGTCGTGTAAAACTCGTGCCCCATTTACTAGCGCTTTGGCAATTGGCACTCGCTCTTTGTAGGAAGGGTGCAAGATCAACTTGAGTCTTTCGGCGCTGGGAAACGTCATCTCCGCCCTTGTGGACGGCAAGGGCAAGCACATTCCCTATCGAGACTCGAAGCTCACACGGTTACTCCAGGATTCGCTGGGCGGTAACACCAAGACCCTCATGGTGGCAGCCGTGAGTCCGGCAGACTACAACTACGACGAAACCTTGTCCACTTTACGCTACGCCAACCGCGCCAAGAACATCAAGAACAAGCCGATCGTGAACGAAGACCCGAAAGATGCCAAGCTGCGTGAGTACAAGGAAGAGATCGAACGTCTGCGCAAGATGCTCGAATCCCAGTCGTCTCGAGGCTCTGGCTTGGGCACTTCAAGCGGCATGGGGACCCCGTCACGGCCCGATTCGCCACGATCAGGCAGCGGCAGTGGATCACGCTCGAGGGGTAGTGAGGAACTGGCAAAGGAGCGTGAAGAGATCGCCAGCTACCAACAAGAAGCCGCCGAGATGCTCGAGCGCGCCAAGCGGATGATGGCCGAGGCGAAGGCCATGCAGACTCAGCAACAAGCGGAGCCAGGAAGTGACTCAAGCGGTGGGGAAGCTGCGGTTCAAAAGCGAAAAAGCTCGGGGGTATTGGGCAGTCTGCCCCCGCTCTTGGGACTGTTTGGCAAGCCGGATCAGCCGTCAACAGGGCCAGTTAATGGCAGTAGCAGTGGTGCTTCATCACCCAGCAGCGGAGACTCTGCTGGCGCTCTCCTCTCGAAAGAAGACGATGCCGCTATCAAGCAGGCGATGCGCGAGGCTGCACAGATCGACGCGCAGGCGAAGGCGATGATGGCGAAAGCGGAAGCCATGATGAAGGAAGCAGCTCAACGACAAGAAGCCAAACAGGTGGAAGTGGTGGTGAAGGAGGTGATCCCAGACTCGCATGTTAAAGAGCGCCAAGAGCTGCGCGAATTGAACCAGTCGATCCTAAACCAACGCGATCGCATCGGCCAGGAGCTGGAGCAGACGCAGGTGGCCATGGAAGCGTACCTTCGAGAGAAGGAGATGCTACATGCCAAGCTCAAGAAGATCGAGAGCCACATCCTCGGTGGTGCATCGGGTTCGTCTTCAACGCGAGGGGCTGCGACAGGAGCCGATGCCGACTCCGAGGTGGCTTTACTAAAGCAGCAGGTGGAGTACCGACGAGCTCAGCTCAAGCTACGTGAGAAGGTCAAGAAGCAGGCGAAGAACGAGGCAATGCGAAGAGCACTGGAGCTGGAGAAGCAGCAAGTGGAGGAAGAGCTCAAGACGGCGCAAGAAGCGGCTCAGGCCAGTCTGGCTGCGGCACGAAAGAAGGAGACGAAGTACCGAGCCAAGCTTGAAGCCACGCGACAGGAGATCGCAGATCTCAACGGTGAGTTTGAACGGGAGCGAGAAAACATGCTGGATACGATCCGAGAACAGACCAAGGAGGCCAAGCTGCTGGAGCAACTCGTCGAGCTCTTCCTGCCGCAAAACGAGCTGGTGAAAGTCTGGGAGCGAGCCGTGTGGAGCGAAGAGCGCGAGGAGTGGAATCTGCCGAAGCTCAAGCCTCGCAGTGACTTCCACACGATTAAACTCCCTACGCTGCCACTGGGAGGCGGTGGCGCCAACGTTGGTATGGAATCGGGAGGTGCTGAGGTAGTTTCAGAGGAAGAGGAGAGCGGCCGACAAGGCAGCGCTGGCCAATCGACGGTGCGTTCAGCGGGCTCTTCGTCAAGTGCGAAGCGCCGGAAGAGCAGCCTTTCAAGGCAAGCCGCTCAAGGTGGCGCGATCGTCCCATGCTCAAAGACCGGAGACAACGATAGTGAAGCGCAGATGGCAACTCACACGCCTGCGACGTCCGCTCGACTACCAAGTGCAGTGCATACAAGTCGTCCTGATGCGAAAGCAGCCAGTCTGGCCGCAAGAGGAATGAGTCCTCACAACGGGAGCAAGGAGCGACGGAAGCTCAAGGACAAGGACAAGGACAAGAGCAGCTCCGGGCCGTCCGCTTTGCACTATCAACGCCAGCCGCAGGAGGACCAGGAGCCTCAACTTGCTAGTGCGTACGAAGCTCCAGGTGCAAGCCACTACTTCCCAGCTGAAGAGGATCTGCTAACGCCGTTGTCAGGCGACTACCAACCGCGAGATCGGCTGCAGTCTCGCCAAGGTTCTCGTCAGGACTCGCGGCAAGAGAAGAACAGACGAACTGGCACCGGAAGCAATTCTCGCGGAGCTCCGAGTGGCCTAGGACAGCTTGATCACACTCCTCCACCAATTGTAACAGCAGCGGACAAGACACGGGCTTCGAGTCGAGGTGATAGCGGAAGTCGACAGGGAAGCCATCGCCATCACCGCCACCGCGACAGAAAGGAGCGACAGCAAGAAGATGAGGGATCTACCGGTGCAGGTGGCGATGAATGGCTTGAGACGACCGATACAACGCTAGCACCTGCTTCCAAGAAGAAAAGCGGGAAACACTCAAAGAAGAAGAAGGAGCGACGAGACAAGGCGGAGCTGCTTGACGACGAGGGCACTTTACCATCGACAGACTCGACCAACGATCGCTATTCGTCGCTGCATCGACCATCGCTTCGATCTCTCGATGATCTCCTATAGAAGTAATACAGGAAATAGTTATCCAAAAAACCTAAAAAGTTCTCCAACCCATTATTTCTTTAACCTAAGTTTTGTTTTAGGTAAATTGCTGTCGACTTTTAGCGTTTGACTTTTCGCTTTGATGCCGGTACGATCGTGCCTGCTTGCTGCCGCATCTTCTTCTGCGCTTGGAAGAACGCCAACGAGTCTGGGTCTTGAGCCCTTACGCGGTCCACCTCCATCTGATCGAACTTCTCGCCGTCGTCCAGCTTGTCATCTTTGCTGAAAGCAGGTTTTGCGAACGCGTCGTACGCCCCAGAACCTGACGTTTTACTGGGGGCGTGAGCGTGTCCCTCTTCATCGAACCAGTCTTCAAACTCGCGTACAAGTCGTCGTCGTAGAAGCTCCACGCTGCGGAGTGAGAACTCGAGCTCGGCCTTGGCGTCCTTGAGGTCGCCGAAGCGCGACCGGTAGTCGCGCTTCGCCTCCCGTTCGGCCGTCATCAGGATGAACTCTTCTTCATCCACGACTTCGTCCCGCTCCTGTTGCACTTGCTTTGCTGCACCCCTCCCACTTCCCCCAGTACCGTCAACACTTCCTCTCTGGTTCCGCTTGTCTTCGAGCTGCGCGCGCACGGTATCGATCTGAGCTTTCGCAGCGTTGACACGTCGTGTAACCTGCTTGAGGCGCTGCTTGGCGTCAAACAACTTGTCCTTCTCGCCCTGCAGGTTCTGATGCAGTTTCCTGCCGGGTCCTGCAGATCGGTAGAACTGGAAAGCGGCATTCTTCACACGCGCCTCAGCATCTTGCGAGGCCCCAAGCTTCTCGCCTCCGCTCTTGCTACTAGGATAGTCGTCTCCGCCACGATCATCTTCGCTGTTATCAGGGACACCAGGGAGCTCCGCACCGCTAGGCGACCGTGAGGCGGACGGACTTCGCTGTCCATTCCCAGTTGGACTGTTACCAGAACCTCCACCTGTTCCCGTGCCACGAAGGTCTTTCTTCTTGCCTGTGTCCATGGTCGAGGGCCTCGCTGCACCAGGTACCAGTCCAAGAGGGAAGCCGACAGCACCTGGCTCCTCTTCCCCGACCAATTTTTCACCATTTGGCCCGTGTGTGGCGTGCATCCGAAGGTCGTCACGGGAGCCAGCGGAGGTCTGCGTTCTTGACGCCGATGACCCGGCAGAGCCCGATCGTGTTGAGGTGTTGGAGTTTGTAGCTCCAGGAGGATCCGACCCGTACATTCCTGAGGCCCCAGAACCTCCGCCCATCGAGTCGAGGCCAGAGCTTCTGAAGAGCAATTTGAACTGACGAAAGAGCTCTCGAATCTCGTGGACGCTCGTGAGTCGCAGAGCCTCGTCCTCCATCTCGAGCGTCGGAGCGTCCATGTAGCGGCGCACCATTTGAAGAAGCTGGTGTTTCTGCTCGGGCGTGTGCTCGTCGTAGACCACAGCAGTTCGTTCCACGAGCGCATCGTGCATGACCAGCTCGTGCTTGAGCTCCCGGATCTGTCGCTCGTACTTGCGTAGCAGCAGCGCCGGGTCGGTTTCCACGATGGTGGCCACTTCATTCTGCACTCGCATCATACGCTGCGCTAGCTTGAGCGTCGAGATGGTCTCTTCAAGGTGACGGCCTTCTCCCCAGATACACGCGAACATGAGCGTGTTGGAATTGCCTCCCAGTGAGTCTTTGAGGACATTCGTGAGCTTCGTCTGGCGGTAGGGAATGTGGCGCGGCTCCTTGGACCCGAGCGCCACGATGCACTGCTCTAGGAAGCTCAGGCTCTGGTTGATGTACATGGATTCCTTCTTGATAGTCGACAGCGTCGACCCGGCCCTGGACGACGTTTTCGTCGGACTCCCGCTCGTTACCTCTCCGTCCAGCGTCTTCTTGAGTCGCTCACTTCCAGCCAAGTCGACCAGGTGCAGCTTGCTTAACGTGACGCGCTCGGTGCCTCCAGCACGCGACTTCTGGGCGATGTGGAAAGTCAGTACGCAGTGCGAGCGGTTCGAGCGCTTGTTCAGCTGATGCTCCGCTACTGTGCGCTGCAGCTCGCCATTGAAGAGCTGGTCTAAAGCCTCCTGTTCGCTGCGTACTTCCACCTGAGTGAGGCCACGCACGTACGTTCCACGGGAATCCTCGACGACTACCAGTTCTCCGTTGCCACTCGTGCGATCGCCACCGTGCTGGCCTTCGAGCAGATCGTAGATGCGGTCGTTGTAGATCTCCATGTACGACACGCGGATCGTGTACTGCAGCTCGATTCGGCTGTCTACCTCCTCGAAGAGCTGGGCGATGGAACGCGGAGCGATGCCTCGGTGCTGGTAGTTGCGCGTGTCGCCGATCATGGTGAAGCTCTTGCCTGCGCCGGTCTGTCCGTAGGCCAAGATGGTGCCGTTGACACCGTCCACGACTGCCCCATGGACGATATCCCGTGCGATGGCCTCGTAGACGCGATCCTGGCCGGCGTTGTGCAGCACCTGGTGGAACTTGAACTGCCAGCAGTCCTTGCGGTTGGACGGACCTCCGTCCGTTTTGGGCGGCGAGGTGCCACCCGAGGCTGCAGCAATGGCCGCCGCGCCGTTGTAGACGGTGATGGTGCTGTCGTCCGGGTCGATCTGCAGCTGGTGAGTGGCGAAGCTCGCGGTCGGCCGAGTCCGGATGATCACCTTGACACCGTTGCGCCCCATCTTCCCCAAAGACACTTAGCGTAGTAGTTAGTTACCTTTCTGGAAGCTCGACCAGCTCCTATTCATAGTAACTTCCTCACAAAAAGGCAAAAATGGAAATGTGAAATACATCTAATTGGGCTGCTCCGGTAATTCTAGGGCGGAGACAGCGCGCTCGGATTCCTCACTCGTCGTCGTCGCTGTCCTCGTCATCATCATCGTCCTCCTCCTCCTCCTCGCTGATCTCCAGTCCCTCATACGCTTCCTCCTCTTCTTCCTCGTCATCATCAGCGAACTCCATGTCTTCCGACTTCTGTTTCTTGCGCGCCGGCTCATCGGCCGCCACGGGGATGTCCTTGACATCATCGGCGCAGAAGAGCACACTGTTAAGTCGCTGCTTGGCGTAGATGGTGTGGCGGTACTTGCGCGTGTTGACGTCGAACACGTGCACCATGCGGTCGAGCCCCACGGCCGCGATGTAGGGCAGCGTGGGGTGGCACGCGATGTCGCGGATCGATCCCACGGGTCCCGTGCAGCGGCCCATGTGCTTGAGCGTGCGCGTGTCCAGGATGTCCAGGTTGCCGGCCGTGTCACCCACGTAGATCTTGGTCTCGTCCGGAGACACGCAGAGCGATTGGACGGGGTTCTCGCCGAAGTTGTCGAGCTGCTGCACCGGCCGCCGCTTGGTGTTGGAATCGTAGATGCGCACGTGGCGGTGACCCGTGCCAAGGACAACGCGGTGGCCATTACTGGACCCTTGAGACAGAAAGCGCAGGTCCTTGACCCACACAGGCACACGCATGTCCAGCTTGTCGTGCGTGACGTTCTTGGCCTTGAACAGGACCTGCTGTGTCTCCAGGGACCACAGGTTCAGGTCGTGCTCCTTGCCACCCAGCCCAATGACACTCTGGTCCGCGGGGTTGAGCCGCATGACGTCCACGTTTCCACCCACATTGAAACTAGCAGGCTTACCGGCGTCCTGCAAAGTGCTGCGCACCAGCACAACTCCAGCGTCCGAGCACTGCACCACGGAGCCGAACTTGCTCAGCACGTCCAGTCCCACACAGCGCGTCCTAACCTGATCGTCCTGCTTTGCAATACCCTCAGCAGGCCAGGACCAATCAGGTTCACGCGCAGAGCTCAGGCCCTTGCCGTGCGACGCCTCGTAGCTCTCCACGACGCCGTCGGCCCTGGCCAACACCACGTTGCGCTGGAAGCTGGCGGCCTCGCGCTCGTCCGCGTACCAGCACATCCTCTGGACGGCTCTGGCACGGGCCTGCGGCTGTTCGCGGCTGCTCAGCACGCGCTGCTCATTCCTCTCCAGCTCGATGGACTTGAGCAGACCAGTCTCATCACCAACAAGTACGCGCATGATGGCACAATATTCAACTTTGATGCAATTTGAACCGCCATTGACTGGCGCAAAAACGGCGAGCTCGGATTGGTGGAAAGTGCCCCAGTATCGTGTATCTATATCGGTTTTGACTTACGTAGCCATATCCGTTTTACTTTTTCACAACTTGCGAATGCTGCTGCTCGCGCTGCTCGCCTTCGTGGCGCTGGCGTCAGCTACGCACAGCCCTGAACTATTGGAGAAGCTGGGCGGCAATGTACCAGCTATGGATCTTGTCCAGGTACTGCCCATGTCGGCTGAAGCGGCCCAGACGCGCGTGCTCTGCTGGGTGAACACGTACCATGCTAACCACGAGACGCGACTGCACGCCATTAAGAAGACGTGGGGCAGGAAGTGCGACAAGCTGCTGTTCATGAGCGACCTGGAGGATTTAAGTGTACCTACTGTGCCTATTGTGGCTCCTCCGCTGCACGAGATGCTGTGGCAAAAGCACCGCGAGATCGTGCGGATGCTGGTGAAGGAGTGGAGTGAGCAGCATTTCGACTGGGTCTTCAAGTGCGACGACGACACGTTCCTCATCATGGAGAACCTCAAAACGTACCTGAATTCACCCCAGATTAATGCGATTCCTGAGGAAGAACCGACGTTGCTGGGGCACAGGATGACGCTGCAGTGGTGGGAGATGCAGAGGATGTTCGAACCCTTTGAAGACCACGACCCGCAGCATGTTGCAGCCATGTTGAAGGTGAAACAGGAGACAAAGAAAGATGGAGGACTGCTTTATACGCCGGGAGGCGGCGGCTATGCTATGAACTGGGCGTATCTGAAGAAACTGGAGGCGTCGTTTGATGAACCTTACTGCCTGCCCAACGAGGTGGTGCCCGACGACTGGGCCATTTCGTTCTGTATGCGGCACCTAGGAGTGACTCCGCTGGACACGAGAGACAGCGCGAAGAGGGAGAGGTTCCATCAGTATAACCCCAACGATCTCTTCACGCGGCCTTACGACGAGAACGCCTACAACCACAGGATGTTCGCGTCCATCTACCAAGAGAACAACTGGTTCTCGGACCACTACGGCATCGGCTGGCAGAATGGAAAGAACTGCTGCGCGCCCGACTCGATCAGCTTTCACTACGTCAAGCCCCCGTTGATGGAGCTCTTCTACGAGTATTACTACGGCGAAAAAGCTTCTGGCGAGTAGTAGAAACGGCATGCCAATATGAAAAAAGTCGGCTCGCGAATACCCGCGTGAAGATCTCGGCATTGAAATGTGATCGTTGTTGTCGTGTTAGCTACTGCAGCTGTACGAATCGCAGCCGAGTACAATCTCCACGTCGCCCAGGTTAGAGCGCAAGTAGAGATTCCCGAATGCTAAACAGTTGTTGATCTCGGGATCACAGTTGATGCTGCCATGCTTCTCCAGCCCATCGATCGAGTCCTGCAGGTACATGTTAGATTTGTATCCCGTCCAGCAAATGAGATTGACACATCGACCCCGCACCGCTGCTTCCACAATGACGTCGTTGGAGTAGTTGCTTTGGCGAATGGTTATAGTCCCGTACTCGGACCTCATGTAGTACGATCCGGCGAACGTCTGGCTCTACAAGTCCAAGAACTACGAGTGGGTGCGAGTACTCAACAACTGCATGAGAACAAGCCTTACATTCAATTGCACGGAGATTTTCCCGGAAGCAGACTCTACGTGGACGGTGCCACTCGCCGTGATCTCCTCCAGCTCGATGTCTCCTGACAACGTCGTGACTTCTAACCTGCCCATGAAGGCCGAATTACCCTGAAATCCAGTGACACAGACTCCTGGAATGAGGACCCAGACCACCCAAGCAGACTCGCATATGCCCGTACCTCCACGAGCAACTGGGAGCCGTAGATATCACCCGTCCCGCTTTTCAGTATGATCCAGTTTGCCTCGATGTCGTCGACCGAAATGGAGGCAGACGAGCTTTTCGCTTGGATTAGGCTGCGACCTGTGTTGACGGAGCTGTACGAGATGCACCGTTGAATCAGTGGCCATACAGCAAGCATTCATCACGACGTTCAGGTTTTACCTGTGGATGTCAGACAGCGTCAAGCTGCTTGCTCCGGTCTCGACTTGGAGGTCGCATCGGGAGAGCACGATGTTGTGCAGGTTGACGAGTCCGAGCGCCGAGTACACTTTAGCTGGTAGTTCAGCTGTCAGTGAGTCGCTGACGTCGATTGTCAGGCCGTCGACGGTGATATCCCCCGAGGTTGAATGCAGAAGCAGTCCGTCTCGTTGAATCTCGACATTTGAGCATCGGATTCTTGACTGCCCAGTTGTAATGCTGAGCCTTTGGAGCGTAATTGGATCCGAGTCGGACCCGTTTACGACGACGGATGTGTTGCTGGTCACTGCCAGACTTGGAACAGGGTCTTGAGGTAGCGTCACTTCCATCGTTGACCGCTGTTCGCTCAAGGGCAGCGTAAGTCTGCTGCAAATCGAAAAAGAAATACGCTTCGCTACGCACCTGACACGAGCCATCTAGCCATAGGAATTGCGTCGTATCTCTCGGCCACACGGCGATTTTGACCGTCTCATTCTCTGTCTTCTTGTTGTACATGCTCGTAGCGGAGACGCTAGCATCCTGCAGACGACAAACCAGTATGCGGCTCGTGAGTTGTTGAACAACAGATAGCCCACTGAAGCATTTACACTTACGTCGGAGCCGTAGAACTCGATGTCAACATTGCCTGCTGTAGAATTTGCGGTTGAGACGAGGATTTCTCCTCGCGAGAACGAGTTCGTCACTTGAAAAACACCCGCTGCCGTCTCTGAGCTCGAGTTTACGAGAGGAAAGCTATCGGACGCAATGCGACTGCCGATACTGCTGCATTTCGCGACGAAGACGACGTTGGCGCACATCACAGCAAGGACGAAAACGACTGCCAACACAAGAAGCACGACCACAATGCGCATTGCAACCCGCTGCCGCCTTGTTGACGTCTCGAAGAGCTGAATCCACTGCAGATCGGTTAGTACAATTAGCAACCGGGTGATGCTACTAGCGGATTAAGAGACGCCATACCTGGTGGAAGAATGAAAGCCGTGAGCCTTGTTGAGCAGCAGCAGAGCTGCCATCAATGGGGTCAAGTCCAACTGCGGTCTGCTGGAGGTCTTTAATGCTACGTTTTGCGCGAGCGAGATGATGTTTCCACGACGAGGCGTGACGCATCAGCGTTAAGCTCATTCCAGCTTCGGACAGCACAAACAGCCCTGAAAGCAAGCCCACGTATGCGACCGTGTTCAAGTTGGACCGCATGACTGCAGCGAATCGGTCGCGATCGTAGGCCACTTGGGAAGTTGGTGGGAGCAGGATTCGAATGCTTTCCCAGTTGTCCAGTATGTTATCTTCAACAAAGCTGCGTCCAGCAAAGCAAGTGATGGCTAGGACGACAGCACAAGCTCCAATGAGCGCCGAGATTAAGTAGCATATCGAGAGCAGCCGACGATACTCGAAGCTGCCACCGACGAACGCAAGCGATGCGACCACCAGCAGAAGAACCCCGACAGCAAAAAATGCGAGCCCGGTGTACGGGGCTGAGGCAAGAGTGCCGGTATCAACGACATAGTTGCCTCCAAGAATGAGAAAGAGGGAAAGCGGAAACATGATCACGCTGAAAATCTACACGACGGATCCATGTAAGACTACGGGTTTCCTTCGTCAGTGCGGAGCTGAGCGACGTACCTGCAAGAAAGCCACTGCAGCTCTGCGCTCACCCAACAATCGGCGTAAATACCAGCTAAAGCAGAGATGGGCAACAGCATTGACGATGAGGATGGTGGCTGCAAATTGTAAGATCCTCTTCGTATCAGAGAGAAGCTCCTGTACAACCGTGTTAGGAAAAGGGTACAAGTTACAGTAGGGTTTCGTAGCAGTTGTGAATACACACACCTTCTCCCGGTTCTCGATGTCACGCAGCACGAGCGACTTGTCGAGAAATGCCGCCACCTCCAGCTCGACGTCTGATGAGAACAAAATGCACAGCCCTCCAAGGAGAGCAAAGCCAAAGCACGACCCAATCGCGGCCATGAAGCTGGTTACTGCCGCTGGCGTTGATCTGCACAACCCCTACAACGGTGCGTGTCAATACCTCGACATGGGAAACCAGTCACCCAAATTTCAACTACAACTTACCAGAAGCCCACTAAGAATGCTCGCAATTCCTACCAGACAGTTTAGAAACAGCGTCGTACGGTGGAGTGACGCCAAAGCGTACAGCGCAAAAAGTGCTGCGGTGCTCACGAGCTCAAGTAAAAGCAGCAGAGCGCTGCTGCATCTTGTTCTGCAGGTAAAAGATGGCGGCGCCAGCAAATCGCGAGGCATGGGTAATGAATTACCCACTTGACGACTGCACTGAACGTCGCCGGCCGTAAGTGAGAATGATGAAGATCGAGTGACATACATGCTCATGCGTTTCACGCCACTGACTCGGCAGCAACACCCGTTATTTGTAGTTTTCTGCGAAGTCTCCGCATCCTTGACTCAATATAGACCAAAATCAACCGGTCATTGTTGTCTATCATGACCGACTGGTACATGGAGAATCTCTACATGCTCGCAGTGGTGCTAGGATGTAGCCCAGTCGTCTTCGTACTGGCCTTTCTCTTCATCAGCATGCGTATACGTCGGAAGTTCGTCGGTGCTGCAGCCGAGACTCGAAAGACGTCGGACACACCGGAAGTGGCGCTGATCAAGGCTCATACCCGAATGGCTCGCTTCCTTTCGCTGACGGGCATTCTCCTCGAGGTTGTGCTGCTCGTACGGATCACGAGACTGTCATCCTCAAGTTCATCGTATTCGCTCGCTCTCATCCGTCCAGTCGTGAACCTGTGCGTGTTCATTCTCGGATTCATGACCAACACGCACGCGGCCTTCCGTCTGATCTATTTCCTTCTGCTCGGCCACATCGTCGTGTTGGATACTGTCGCCGAGGTGTCGTTCGCGATGGTCATCAACTGCATGCAGATGCAGGGCATACAGTGCGGCGACAGTGCGCTTTCACTCTCACTAAGCGACCTCGAGTTCCTCAAGCGCCGCGAGCTCGCCAGTCTGTTCCTGAGCCCGTGGGTGGCGCTCGAGACGGTCTACCTCTGCGTGGCCATCGGCTTCTGCTCGTCGCGGTACTCGGCTCGCCGCCTCTCGCTCTCTCGCCCGACTTTCAATCTCCGAGCCGCACTACTCGCCCATTTTCCAATCCATCCGCAGCACCTTCCAGCAACACGAAGGCCGCACTTCAGCGCATAACTTCAACATCTTGACCATCACTCCGTGTAAACCTGCGAGAATCCATTTACCGTTCATGTCGCATCGCTATCATTTTCACAAATACCTCTGGAACTGCATTTCACATTTCACAATAATGGAGATGGCGACTTCGACCATGCCGGCCAAGCCGCGGCGCCGGACGTTCCACATCCAGCTGGAAAGGGGCGGCCCGGCGGAGATTAACTTTAGGCAGCTTGTGATCGATAGTACGGCGCAGTCGGAGCCCCCTACGCCCAGCGAGAGCCCGACAGACGCGCCCTCAAGCTCTCAGCCTAGTGGTAAGGCTGTTAAAGCGCCCTCGACGCGGCCGCAGCGCTTCAACATCATCGAGCATCTGGAGAAACGCTACGGGGGCGGCGCGGTGCTGAAAGATGGCGACGAGGGCGAGGCGCTGGGCGGTCTGGAGCGGCGGGACGACGACGACCTGTATGACTCGGAGGACTCGTTCATCGATGACGTGGAGCTGCAACAGCACATCGAGGACGTGCGCGGCCAAACGAAGGTGAAGACAAAGCACTCGGGCTTCTTCGTAAATGCGGGCGAGGAAATCGAGACGCTGGAGAAGGAGGAAGAGGAGCTGGATAGACCGGGTAAGAATAAGCGCGGCAAGAAGAGAGCAGTGGACGGAGCGCTCCGGTCTTTTCTGGAGGAAATGCCAGAGGCAGCGAGTGACTGGCAGCCCACGGAGGAGGTGGTGAAGAACCTGGAGGTGCTGAGGACGGCGGTGCAGGAGTGTAAGAGACGAGGAAGGGGTTGGGAGCTGGAAAGGAGGATTGACGTGGTTGTTTTGCGTCTTTTGGTAGTGGCGGAGACGGCGCCGATCCCCAAAGTGTTTCCAAGGTCGCTGGATGAACCGCTGCGTGCTGTGGATAAGCTCGTCGTGGAAGCGCACCCGAACAAGTGGCGAGTGACGGGATACTTCGCCACGCTCATGACGTTTCTGCCGTATACGAAGCAGTACCTGAAGGTTTGAGGGGTTGCGATTACTCTAGCGAGTTGTATCAACTTGGGAACTGATGGGGTTGCTACGCTGTGTACTTCGTGCAGTCGAATATGCTGCGGTTGGAAGCTCGAGATGCTGCGAAGAGTGAGCGGGAGAAGTTAGACCTCGCTCTTGAGACGCTGACTCAGCTTATTGCTGCGTACGGAACGCGAGCTACGTTGGAGCCCATCGACACGGTCAAGGCTGGTGCGTCAGTAGCGATTCGGCGGGAAATTAACAAACACTTAACCCTTTTGCTTCCTGCTGTATTACAGATATCGCGAAGGACAAAGAGCTTGGAACGAAGCTGCATGCCCTGCTGGAGCTCCAAGACGAGTGGGTCTCCAAAGAAAACGATTACCGGTAGGAATTCTAGCGAGAACTTGTTGTCGGCAGAGCCTCGTATTAGAACTAACTGGACTCTGCGCTTCCAGGCAAATGCTGAAGACGGAGGACAAGAAACACATGAAGGGGGCCGACTACAAGCCGCTCAACCAGCGCCAAGAGCGCAATCGAATGTTCAATCGGGTACGATCATCTCGCATTCATTGTCATGTGAGCGTACAGCAGGCTAACCCCGTTCAACCTGTTCACTTCCACGCAGCTCCTCTCGCTCTTCCCGCCAGGCGTAACGGACCTGCAGACATTACGAGCCTTGAACAAGGCCGCAAAAGCCAAGACACCCAAGAAGCCTTCACAAGTGAAGACACCAGTCAAGGGCGGAGCAGCAGCGGCCAAGAAGAAAGCAGCCGAACCGACTGCGGGAGGAAGTGCCCCTATCAAACGCTCGATCAAACCGTTCAAGTCGCGGATGATGGACGAGGCCCCGCCTTTCGTAGAAGACGACTTCGAGGAGGTGGAGCCGTGATAGAAAAAGCCAACAATGCGCAGTAGAACGCCGATCCTTTCATCTATTCGGCCTTGACGCGATCAAACACGATGATCATCTCGCAGTGCGGCGTGTGGGGGAACATGTCGACCGGAACTGCGTGCACCGGCTCGAAAGCCTGACCCTGGAGAGACTTGGTACTGGGTCCGCACAGCGTTACGGCGTCTCGCACCAGCGAGTTGGTCGGGTTGCAAGACACGTACACGATCCGCTCCACTGGACGACAGGAACGGAGAGCGCGCAGGACTTGGTGGTGAAGGCCAGCACGAGGTGGGTCCACGATGGCCACAACACGCTTCAGGTCCTTCTCGCTCTCGTCGCGCTTCTTGTGCAGCAGGTCCTTCATGACGTCTTCAGCCTTGGAGTTGACGAAGCTTACGTTCTTCACCTCGTTCAAAATGGCGTTCACCTCGGCGTCATCAGTGGCAGGCTTGCAGATCTCAATGCCGACGACCTTGCCCACACCCTCCGAGGAGCAGATGCCGATCGTACCAGTGCCGCAGCAAACGTCATAGAGCAGGGTGTTTTCATCCGCGTTAGCCAACTGCTTCACGAGCGAGTAGAGCGTCTCGGCGCCACGAGTGTTGACCTGGAAGAAGGCGTTCGGGGAGACCGAGAAGCGCCTACCCAGCAGGTGCTCCTCGAGCTTGGTCTTTCCAAACACATGCTCTACCGGATCGTTGTCCGAAGGTGCCGACATGCCCTCGTACGGCTGAATGTACATGGACGTCACCTGGAATGAGTTGCTGCTGTCCGTCAGCCGCTGCACAGCCAGGTCCTTGATCGCAGTCATCTCCTCGGCGGTCTTCCCGGCCGAGTTAACCTGCACCAGGACCATCAGGTCGTCCGTGTTGACGCTTTGACGCACAGTCAGCACACGCCACACGCCCGTTTTCGTCTTGACATTGTACACTGGGATGTCCGACGTCTCCAGGATGTTTTGCATGACGGCACACACCGCCTTCATCTCGCTAGGCACATTGATGCACTCATCGGGCTTGTTCACAACCACAGAGCCTTCACGGAAGAGACCAAGGCGGAAACCAACGCACGGCTTGTCTTCGTTGTCGAAGCCGAAGCTGAACTCGCACTTGTTCCGGTAGCCTTCGGTGACGGGGGAGGGACGGATGGAGTCCATGGGGCAGCACAGACCCTTGTGACTAGCGAAACCGGTGAGCTTGGCCCCCTTGATCTCCTCAGTCAGAGGCACCGTCGCCTTCACCGTGCCGTCCTGCTGCGCGTAGTGAAGAGCATCAGCGGCCAGCAGAATGAACATCGTGTTGTGCGACGTCATTCCAAGGGCCTCGGGCATCTTGGCGTCAAAAACCTCCAACTTCAGGGCTTCCAACGCGTCGCCGTCCAGCGGAGCGCGCGACCAGGGCGTAGTGCTGCCCGGAGCAGTGTTGAACGCATACAGGAAACTGTTGTGCAGTCCAATCACCGTAGCCCCTGGTACTTCACCAAGCTGCTTCCATTCCCCCTTGGCAAAGCGACCCGTGCCTTCCTGCTTGTAGATCTTTCCCTCGCTGGTGCAGCACAGTAGCGTGCCTCGGAGCGAAGCGAGCGACGTGACCTGCGATCCCTCCGGTGCGCCGCAAACCTTTTCCCACGAGAAACCGCCTTCCAGCGTCGAGTCAGGCTTCAAAGCGTAGATGATGTTGTCCCTTTTGATCGCCACCAAGTCGCTACCGAACGACACGATGGCCTCCACGTCAGCGGCATCAGCCACACGCGTCCACGGCGTGCCTGCTGCAGCCTCATGCGGACGCGAGTAGAGCACGTCGTTGGCCACCACATACAGCGATCCGTGGCTGTTTAGCCAGTTGGGGATCTGGAGCGCGTACTTGGGCTTCGTGTCATCCACATAGACGTCGGCAGGGGGGGTCTCTTGCTTGACGTCCGGCTTGAGCTGCTCCTCTGCCGCCTTCTCCTGCTGCTCCTTCTCCAGTTTGCGCTTCTTGTTGGCGATATTGCGCTGGTCCTGCGCCACGCGCTTCTCCTTCTTGCCGAACTCCTTGCGGGCCTGGCGCACGATCTTGACCAGCACCTTCTTCATTTCGGCCTCTTTGCGCTCCAGCTGCTCCTCGTACGGAATGCTGGCCCACGGAGTGACCACGTCACGTACGTCACGGGACGAGACATCCTCCTCGGGCTCGTCGTCCTCCTCTTTCTGCTCCTCTTTGTCCTCGCGGCTGCGCTTGTTCTTGCGCATGGGCCTCATGCTGCGCTTGGGCAGCGCGTCCTTGACCTCCAGCCGCTCGCCGTTCCATTCGATGGCCTCCATCTTGGGCATGGCGGCGGCGCGCTGCTCCTTGGAGCGGAAGTGCACGAAGCCGAAGCTCAGCTGCCGCGCCTTCTTCACCTGCAAGAAGTCCACGCCCTTGGCGCGCAGCAGCTGGCTCAGCGCCTTGGAGTCCTTCCACTTGCCGTAGTTCATCACGATCACTTTGATCTCCTCCTGTTGCTGGTCATGGGGCTGCTCATGGATCTCAGCTGCCGGCTGCGTCTCCATCGCCGCATCCTTGCTCTCCATCGTCCCGAAGTGAGCAGCTCCAGCAGATTGAATTGTTGGCCTGCACCGCTGCACGGCATCTTATAGCGTACTAGCCAATCATACACAGCATAGTTCTGTCTTGTATATGGCTCAACCAATAAAGTACCAACTGTGCGCTCTATGTCGTGTAGTCAGGTCTCTGTAGTTGAGTGGTGACGGTTCATCTCTTCCGCATCGCCGGAACGGAAGGTCACAAAGACATTAGGATGGGTGGACCTTCCTCGGTCATGGAGTCGGCGGCGCCTTTGCGCGCGGTGCGCGGCTGGCTGCAGCCTCTTCTGCCGCCCACGGAGCTGCGCAAGGACTTCCAGGTGTCGGTGCACGCGTGTCCGCGGCTCCTGCTGCGCGAGTTGGCGCACGTGTTCCCGGCCCAGTTCCAGCGCAAGGCGGACAAGAACCAGGACATGCTGGCCGTGCTCACGTGCCAGAAGTCGCTCATGGACTTGAGCCAGTATGGTGTGGAAGCTGACAAGGAGAAGGACCGGTTGCTCGAAACTTTCGTGGCATTCGCGCAGCAATTGGCCAACGCGCTGCTGGCCCGCGGCTTCTGGGCCGACTTCATCGACCCCTGCTCCGGCCTGCCCGTACGTGCCGTCGATGGAACAAAGTATAGGCCTAGTGAGGTTGATTTTTGTTTTGTTTCCTATTGTAGATGCTAACACTGTCTAGCAACAAGGTCTACAGCGAGGTGGACGGCGTGGAGCTGCTGCTGCGCTACCGCTGTTTGAGCGCGGGCATGTGCAAGATCCTGCTGCACCCGGCGTGGGGGGCGGCGGTATACCCGGCGTCGCTGTTCACCACGGCGCCCTACGAGGTGGTGCAGGAGGTGCTGCTCTCACTGCCGGACGACGCCTGGAACGTCGGCTCCTGACTTGTCTGATCTGCGGACAGAGATCCTGTACATATACACCCATGTAATAAACACCAGCGTGCA
>KV732032.1:4368-25090 GCA_000500225.2 Phytophthora pinifolia
TTCACTCACGGCTTCTACCACGTACATCGAGTAGTTTTCTCGCGATGTCAACAGCGCTATTCCACTCGGGGAGTGAATCGCGCACGATGCTCCCTTGAAGTCGACCGTCATTCCGAGACGTGATGCAGCAGCCACCGACACCAGGTAGCGAGCGAGTCCCTCAACAAAGTGGAGGTTCTGCAGCACACAAACTTCTCGACCACTCAGCTGCAGTGGTGCTTGGCCAATTCCCGTCGCTACCAAGTCATATCCTGACGCCACCGTCAGCACGCAAGACTCCGACAACGTGTGCACGTTGGCCAGATTGTCACGATGACCCGTCGTGTGGCTTGCTACGCCGCTGGCCACGACCTATCCGCGCTTGTTGTCCTCTGTCATATCGCCCACCGTAAACGCAATACTGGCAGCTTCCGCCTTCTGCTGAACTCGTTCATTCTTGCCGTCCAGAGCGAAGCGGCCCAGCTAGTCACAGTTGAAGCACTTCACCTTCGTCATGTTATTTTCTTCTTGGACTTCTGCTTACCAGCAGATTCCGCACTGAACGCAGCCAACACTGCTTTCACAATTGCAAGCCGATTTTCTGCTGCTCGCATCGAATCGCTTCAGCTCGGCAACACTGCACCATCGTCTCGAACGTCGACGAAGCCATCCCATGCAGCCCCAGACTCTGCATAAAGTTCTGACGCTTCTCGTCATCAGGTAGCACATCGATCACGCGTCCCGTGTTCTTGTTCTTGATGTGCTCGATCATCGACGAGTCACCGTCCAGGTAGAGTCCAATGTACTCTCGCATAGCAGCGCCAACGATGGCACTGCGCTTGACGTTGTACGTCATGCGAAGGTGCCGCAGCATGCTGAGCGGGTGCTTGAGCGGGTAAACCTCGGTAGCCAATTTCTCGATCAGTGCACCGAGGATGATCGACGACGCCATCTTCTGCTTCAGCGTGCGATCGTGGAGCGGTGAGGCAGGTGACGTCCCAGACGTCGATGGCGTCCCCAACGCCACTGACATTGGCGTCATGCTCGACCCCGTGCGCTGGCGTAGGCAGCTGCACAGCATCCCACAGACCCTTGATCTCCAGGACCAGCTTCACTTGAGCACCCCATGCTGGGAATTCAGCTTGATCGTGAAGGTCGAGGCCGTCGGAGCATCATAACCTGTCGGAATGTTCTTGCAGATGAAGTGAGTGGAAGAGAGGCTTGGGTGGAGAGTTGGAAATGATTGGGTTAGGGCTAGAACCAAAAAAAAAACGAGCTACAGCTCCTACGACCTGCTGATCTCACATGTAGCTAAGATGCCGGCCTTGGTATGATTTAATGCCTTCAGCGCTTCGAATCTTCAATGATGGCACTAGCTGTGCCGACTGCAACTCGTTCGTGTCGTATCACAAGTCGGATCTGAAGTCATCGTCCTGCGTCTTAGAGGAGTGGTTCGTCGCTCACTCTCAACAGCAACGAGCACAACGACGCTGCAATATGTTCAAGATGAAGGCTGTGCCACATGCTCGCATCTGGCGAGGTCGAGACAGCTTGCTGCCTGCACCAATTCACTTGAAATTTGTATGCAACCATCACCGTAGGATTTTTAGGCGGTGGGATTTTTGTCAGGCGAAAACCAAGTCTAAATCCGAAAAATATATTTGCCCGGTATACAATATATACACGTGGCAATGCCTACAAAAAAGGCCAGGAAGAATCTAGAAGTGTTGAGTATGGAGAGGAAGACGCCGCCCGTCTCGCGGCCGGGCGCCCCTGGGACACCGCCCACCGAGCAGAGCGCGCCGCCCCCGCCGCAGTCTTTCGGCTTCCCTGCGGCGCNCGCGCGCGTCCCTCAACACGAGCGCTGCGAGACGCGGCTGGAGACCTGGACGAGTAAGCGGACGCCACGACGTACGTAGCCCCTACGAAGTGCAGAGGAAGAAACCTCAACATGCTTACCTTATCTGTTGGCTCTTACAGTCCCCGCTCTATGGGAAGCACCGCAAGCGCCCGTCGTCCTCGTCCATAGACAGCAACGTGAGCTGGAGCGGCAGCGAGATCGAGTCGGTCGGCGCACAAGAGCAGCCGTCACGGCTCAGCTGGGCCTCAGAGGCGCCCTCTACGCAGCAGGAGCTCGCGCCAGCTTCCTCGCTCTTCGGAGCTCCAGCTGCTGAGCAGGAGACGAAGCAGGCGCCGCCGAGTGACGGCGGACTGGCTGTTCAGCCGCCCAAGACGCCGCTGGGCAAGCCAATGGTAGAAAATGAGGGCGGTCTTAGTGCCGCACAACGCGTGCGCATGGAGCTGTCGACCCACGCGGGCAGCCGAGCTGGTTCCCGAGCCAATAGCTCGGAGAACGTCTTCGCCGTGAACCCGCCGGCCTACGACGAGGAGAAGAACGGGCCGCAGTCGTGCCCCTCCGCGTTCAACAACTTGAAGCAGGCCCAGTTCTCCCTCGACAAGATCCGCGCAATGCGGAGCAACGAGCTAGTAGCGTCCAAGCTGCTGCCCACGCGAACCAGCGTCAACAGCCTCATGGGCTACGTGCGGGAGCTGCAGCTGTCGGAGGCCACGCTGCGCAAGCAACTGGTGAAGACCAAGCAGCACACCGAGGAGGAGCTGACGCAGTCGCTGTCCAAGGTGAACGAGCTGGAGCGCAGCATGCAGGAAGTGGAGCGCGACCGTGAAATGGCCAAGCGGAAGCTGGAGGAGCAGGAGCAGCTTATCCGGGACCTCGCAGCCAAACTGAAGCAGGCGGAAGCTGCTAAAACGAAGCCCACTGCGGCTCCAGCTGTGGCTGAGCTCCCACCCATCGCAGAGGAGGTGAATCCACAAGCGGAGACCGAGCCGAAGGCGGTGATACCGGAGGAGTTTAAACCTGCAGCGCCTGACGTCGCTCCTGCGGCTCCAGCTGCGCAACCTGCACTTCCTCTCGTGCGTCAAGAGCAGGCCCCGGCTCCCTCGATTCACCCCGGTCAGCCGGACGATAGCAATCGAGCCGCTCAGTTTGGCCTTGCTTTGCCTCGATCACCGAACCGGCCGCTATGGGACCCGTGGGCGTCAAGCGGTGCAACGCCCATGAAGAACCTCCCCCCTGTGTTCACCATTGGCTCAGGATTGGACCCGGTCATCGCTTCGTCTACGTCTGCTGCTCAGACGTCCCAGACGAACTCGTTCACGACAACTGGTGGAGAGTACGAGCTCAAGTCGGTGCTGCTGTCCCCACAACGCGCACAGGAAGCTTCCCCTGCTCAAGAACTGGAACACTCCGAGTCTTCGGTGGCTACTCCTGCACCGGAAGAGTTTACACCGCAGTATCCTGCCCCGATGTTCAATGTGGGGACAATGCCGTCGCCACCTTACCCACAGCAACACGATTTTGTACCGTCGGAGATGCAGAACGAAGCGTACCTTCAAAGCCAAGAAGAGGTCCCCCCTATGGAACCTCCTTCACGAGCCGTTCCGATGCTTCCTGTTGAAACGATGCCTCAGGCTGAAGAAAACCCATTTGAGCAGCAACAACTGAGCGGTGTTTCTGCTGTGCCTGAGGCTGATGCTACGGAATGGAATGGAGTGCGAACTCAACAAGAAATGCCACCACCTGCAGCCTCCTTTGCGCCACCTGTTGGGCCTGGGATGGAAAGCAGTGCGGGTGCGGACCCTACCTTCGCTGAGCACTCAACTGTATTGCCACCGCCGACAGCTCCGGTTGAAGATGTGCAATCCCAGTACGACGCGTCTCAAACTGCAGAGCCTTTCAACGAAAGCATTCAGTCTCAAGAAGTGCCTTACACCGAAAGTGTTGCAACTAGCGCCCCCGCTTCTCCACCTGCGGGTTCTTCACCTCCACCTCCTCCTCCTCCCCCGGCATCCGAGGTTTCGAAACCTCGGTCTGCTTCTCCTGCTCTGAAAGAGAAGAAGGCTGAGCCAGTGTCTCTGGAGACGTTGCTGGTGGACTTCTTCACGGAAGTTGACAAGAAGCGGCTGAAGATGGTGAAGGTGTACGGAAAGAGGTATGCGGGTCGTGAGAAGTGGCTCTTTGCTGAGCTGACGAAGCGATATGGTGCAGCGAAGGTGGCTACGCTCAAGACCCGGCTCGAAACTGGTAGCCGTGCTGCTGCAGCTACGACGAGCAACGACAACGCTGCAAAGGTCCAGTCTAACACGAACTCGACAGCCGCGTCAGATCAGTCGAAGCCGGCGCGTCAAGGTCATCCACGGCACCCACAGTTCTTCCATCCAACGGCGCCTGCGAGTAGTGTCGATCTCAGTGCCGACGTGGCCACGGGTYCGACCCAAGTCCCTCCGCCGCTTGTTCYTYCACAGGAAAACGACARTRCGAAYACACAGRGTCAACAAGCGGTGGAAGGATCCGTCGCCCCTCCAAGCCCAAGCGGAAAGGTGTCTCCGGGTCGTGCTGCACACGTGTCGCCTCGCCAGCGTCGCTCTGGAGGCACCATTCCTCCTTTCGGTGGGCCTCCTCCACCGTTCTCAGTCCCACAAGGAACTGATGAATCGAATAGTGCAGTTTCTGGCGGCATGGATGATCCGCCAGTAATGAACGGGCTGCCTCCGTTGACTCAACAGAATCAGCCGCCGTCTGGTCAATTCAACCAGCCTCCTCCGCCTCCGCAGAATGGGATGGAGGCCAGCAACTCCGCACCGATGGGTCTTCGTCAGCGTCGCAATGCGTCTGCGCAAGGCCAGAAGACTAGTGCTGCTGAGCCTCCGAGTGTGACGCTGGAGGGTCTGCTGAAAGAACTGTACAAGAAGCACCAGCCTGATAAGCTGAAGAACGTGGCGATTGTCGCGAAAGAGTATGCAGGCAAGGAGCGCGAGCTGGTGGGATTGCTGAAGGGGAAGTATGGAGCGCTAAGCGTGAAGCGACTCGAAGAAAACCTGGAGGTGCTGGAGCGCGCTGACCGTGAACGCAGTGGCAGCAAGGGTTCTGGCAAGAAGCGCGGCTGCTTCGTGCGTACGATCTCGCTGATGTTTCAGCTGTCTGTGCTGCTGTATTTCTCGCTCGGCGCCGTGCTCGTCAGCTTTGTGGTGTTGGACGCGTGGGAGTGTCGCGCCCTTGACATTGAAGAGCAGAAGCTGGAGTCTGAAAAGTGTGTTCCTCTGCAGAAGGAGCTGGATGTGTTCACGTACGAGCGCGTCGGCGACTACGTGAGCCAGTCTCACCCGGAAGCGTGCTTCTGCTCCGAGTGGAAGGCGCGTGAGAGTGCGCTGTTCTCGAATCTGTCGGGTGAGGACTTCGTCAATCTGGCGAGGCTGGTTCCGTTTTCCCCCGACTCGTTTGGTGAGCCGTGGATTGCGACTGTGAAGGCGCAAATGCCGTCGCAGGAGTTCTATGAGAGCTATGCGAAGCCTGTGGTGGACCTATCGTTGGATTTGGGCTCGTTCGTGTGGTCTTTCGTTCTCGAGCTCGCCGGGTACGACGAGGTATCGGAGATGGCACACGCGGCAGAAAACGTAGTGGAAAATGATACGACGGATCTGCATTCATCGGATGACATCGATGTGCACATGGATTCGTTGGAGCGTCCAAGCGAGGCGGTGGAGAAGGAGATGTTTGCCAATGACGAATCAGTTGGTGATCACTTGGCTGATGGTGCTGAAGCAGATGTCGATTCAGTTGAGATGGCTGATGTTGTGGAGTCCGAGCAAGTCCCAGTGGAGGAGGAAGCAATCACACCTGAAGAGGAGCTACAGCTTGGAGAGGTTGATGTGAAGGTCGTTGAGGAGGATGCTGCTCAAGTGGAGGAGGGAAATGCTATTCTTGCTGAGGAGAATGCTGTTCCAGTCGAGGAGGAAGCGGTGCCTATCGAGGAAGATTCTTACCCGTTGGCATCGGGAGCAAATACGGATAACGTGGGTGAATCAGTTGGTGACCTGGAGTCCGAGGATGCTCAGCCGACTGAAGAGACCGAGCCAATTGAAGACGTCCAGTCGATTGACGAGACCGAGTCAGTTGGCGCTACAGAAGGAAAACCCATTGCTGTTCCTGAAACGAATGTGTCCGCTGACGATTCTATCATCAACACAAGTGAAGAGAATGAATCCGTTGGTGGCGACGATGACGAGGCCTCCTTTTCTACCGAGACTGAGGTGCCGAATGTCGCAGCTGTAGATGCTTCACATATTGCTGACGAAGATGCGTCCGAAGCTGCGGGTGCTGAAACCGAGGAAACATTTGGTGATGATGTTACTGTTGCGACGGAGGATGTTGTGGAGGTGGAGGTGCGCCAGGAGGGTCTGGATTTTTCGTACTCGGACAAGGAAACTGCTGTGGACGAAATCGTGAGCGCGGATTCCACTGATGCAGCGGCGATGGTAGAATCCGAAGATGGCGCTGCCCATGCGCTGGAGGAAGAGTCTGTTGAATCGGCGGCGAATGTTGCGGACGAGGATTCCAACCCCGCTAGCGGTAGTAGTGATGATAGTGGTTCTATTGAAGAATTGGACGTGAGTGCCCTGCATGAAAGTTCTGACGAGATGGAGAATGCTGAAGCCGAGTCGTCCAGCCCCGAAGACTTTAATGTGGAAACTTCGGTCAAGGAAGCAGCGACTGGTGTTGACAGAGAGGCATCAGTCCCCATTGACGTTGCCGTGCCAGTGTTGACGTCGGATGAGGCTGTCGGGTCGCTGGGTGAAGAATCTGAGCTCGACGGACGTGAGGATGTCGTCACCCCGGTGGAGATTGAGCTAGAGGCGGAGACGCCGTCTAGCGAAGACAAGGTGAGCACGTCTGACGAGGCCCTAGGATCGACTGAGGTAGAGGCCGAGACTGAGCTCTCTTCCAACTCGAGCGACAATGTCGCTGAGGCTCTTCTGATCGAAGAGGATGTTGTCGGCTCATCAAGCAAGCGCTCTTCTAGGGGCGACGACACCCCTGTCGAAGATGAGGAGCCCACATCAGAAGATAGCGATGCGAGCTTGGAGGAGGAGGTTGCCAACTTGGTCTCCAGCTCCGACGACGAGGACGAGTCGGCCATTCCTGCCGTCGACAACGCAATGGCTCCTGAGTTAGAGCTGGAGGGAGACGTTGCTGATGTCTCGAGTGATGAAGATACGGAGCAGGAGTTAGTGGAAGAGGCCGTGAGCGAGTATCTTGGGCTGGGGGAGGTTGCCGAAGAAGATGTCGTGGCTGCTCCTGCCGGGGTTGAGGAGACAGCCGGTGAGGAGGGCAGCGACACATCGGAAGCCGAGTTTGCTTCTCCTATTGAGACGGCAGAAGCGAGCGTAAGCGAAGAGGTGAACGAGGATGCGGACGCGGGCAACGACGATGCTGCACCGGCAGAAGTTGATGAAGTGGAGGTGRAGCAGCCTGCATTCAATGAAGAACTGGTCAGCGAGTTARCCGAGGAAGCTGTGACGATCGAAGCCACAGAACCCGCGGGCGAYGAGGAGGAAATGYCTTCTCCTGAGCTGGATGAGCACGCCGATGGCAGCGCAAGTTTTGAGGCTTCGGTAGCTGGCGAGACTGAGCCTGCGGTKACTGTCGATGAAGCGGTCCCTTTCACTGGTGATGAAGTGGATGTGGTCGCTTCTGAAGAAAACGAAACTCCAGTGTCCGACAGCAGTGGAGAAGTGGCAACTGACGCCGAGGAGACCAACGACGAACTAAACGATGCGGCGGATGACTCGGAGGAAGCATTGATTGCTGGTGAGCCTGTTGCTGTGGACGAGGAGACCACGGAGCCGCCACAAGTGGAGGACGAAACCGAGCAGGAAAGCGGCGGTCTTGTGTCTGCTGTCAACGAGGTTCTTGCCCGGCTCGTGAAACCGTTCGAGGCGGCCAAGACAGCCGCGCCTGTGGTGGCGACGGAAGACGATGACATGACAGACGAACTGTGACGAGCTTAACCGTTCAAAATGCGCGCAGCCCTGGTGTTAAAGCGAACAAGTTAGAATTTTAGTATACATGCGAAAGTATCCTGCAATTATCAAGTATGGTGTGCACCACGCCAAAGTGCCACTCCCGCCAAAAACCTTTGGAACATGGGCCGAGCCAAGCGCAAGTCCATCACGCAGGTGTCCATCGAGTCCTTCGTGGGGGCGGGGGCCACGGCCGTGGCCGAGGACGTGCAGTTCAAGGTGCCTTTCCTTCCGCTGACGGCGCCGACGGAGCCCACGCCCGCGGCCTTCCGCATCCCGCTGTACGAGCACCAGCAGCGCTCGCTGCACCGCATGCTGCAGATCGAGGCGCGCGACGAGAGCGTGGCGCGCTTCAACTTCGGCATGCTGGACTATTACTCCACGGGCGGCTGCCTGGCCGACGCCATCGGCATGGGCAAGACGGCCACCATGCTGGCGCTCATCGCCGGCGAGCCGCGCGACTACGCGGCCGGAGCCAATCTGCTGGTCGCGCCGTCGCACCTGCTGGCCCAGTGGAAGCTTGAGGTGGACAAGTTCGTCAAGACTGGGGAGATCGACGTGGTGCTGGGGCTGCGTCAGTACATGGAGCTGGTGGAGAACCCTGCGGCCAGAGCTGACATCTCCAACCGCATGCTGGTGCTCGTCGGCGTGGAAGAAGCCGTCAAGTCAAGGCACCACCTCTATAAGTACGGCCAGGTTTTCCCCATGGAGATGACCAACCTGAGGGGCAAGATCAAGCCGCTGGCCGTGGAACCCATCCAGATGCAGGAGTACGAGAAGGCGGCCAAGTTCGTGCACAAGGCCTACTGCGGCCCGGTGTGGATCACGCCGCTGCATCTGCCGCCCAAGCCATGGAGGCGCGTAATCTTCGAAGAAGTGCAAGACCTGGTGCTGCCCGGCAAGGCTGCGAGGGACTGCTTCGTCCAACTCACGCACCGCTGCATGAACGTGTGGTTGATCACCGCCACGCCGTTCCCCGGGAAGGCCGAGTCCATGTACGCCAACAATCAGCTGCTGGGGTTCAAGAGGTTGCGGTTGCTGCCGAACGACCCAGCGTTCGACGAGCTCAAGAGGAAGCTCTATCTTCGAAATTGTGCCCAAGTCAAGCAACAAGCCATCACGGACAAGATCAAGGTGGACGAGACGTACATCCCTGTCAAGCTGCACCCCAAGGAGCTCATCATGTACCGGTTTGAGCGCGTGTTGGCAGCCAAGCAGGCTGAGTTCGACCTCTTCGCCCTCGGGGATGTGGACGTGTTGACCGCAGGGGGGAAGGAGGGTTCGACCGACACGGTCGCTCCAGAGGAGCCCGTCTTCAGCAATTCGGGCTTGAACTCGGCCTGGTCCAAGCAGTACAAGACTGCCCGACAGTGCTGCGTGCACGTGGGCATCTCGGACCGGATCCTGGAGCGCGAACGGGGTGGCAAGCAACCCGGCGCCAGCACCGCACCGCCGCTTGTCAAAGTGAAGAATCCCAGTCAAGTGTATCGCGACGAGACCTATCACTTGACGAGGCAGCTGGCTGTGGCGACCAAGCGCAAGAAGGAAGTGGAGGTGATGGAGGCTGCCACGCGCAACACCGTCGACATTTGTCGCGCGATTCGCTTGAACACGTACGCCAGCGTGAAGGACTGCTTTGGAGACCTGGAGGGGGCCGGACTCAGCAGGTTTTTCAACGAGACCGGGGAGACCCCTGCAGGCTTCCGCATGCTGTACAAGCACTACCCGTTCGGCGACGATATGCCCGAGCCCACAGAACTCCTCTTTTATCACGAGAGCGAGATCGAAGACTACCTCCTCAAGTACTTCAACACGATGGATAAAGTCGACAAGCTCGCCAAGACCATGGAAACCACGCTGAACGAGCGCTGTCCGCGTGCCCGTGCCGTCGTCGAAGAGCAGCTGGGTCAGGTGACCGAGTGCGTAGCTCTTCTCAACTCGGAGCCCGTGCACGAAGATGAGGCCGTCGCAGCCATGCCAGCTTACGGCAGCAAGATCTCGGCGCTGGTGCAGTATTTGAGCCGCTTGCCGACGATCAAGGTCGTGGTCTTTACGATGTGGGATCGAGCGCTGCGCGTTGTGGACAAGGCGCTTCGTCTAGCCAACGTGACGAGCGCCGTGTTCCTTCAGCACCAGTCGAGCGAGACCAAGTCTGCCCACGTTGCCTCTTTCCACAGCGGCGACATCCAGGTCCTCATCCTCAACTCGCTCACGAGCGCGTCCGGGATCAACTTGCAGGTGGCTTCGCACGTCTTGTTCCTTGACCCCGTAGGCTTCAGTCCCATGCAAGCCAGCACACTGGAGCAGCAGGCTATCGGTCGCGTGCTGCGGATGGGGCAGACGAACGACGTGGTGACTGTAGTTCGGTTCGTCGCCGAGGACACGATGGAGGCGACGCTGTACGACGACATCCACCAAGCCACGACGAAGGCCGTCGCCGCCGACGACACGTTCTTCGACGGCGAGCGCGAGGACGCGTACGTGTGCAGCGACTTCGCTGCGCCAGTGCGACGAGTGGTGCGCATGTCTGCTTCGCCCAGCGATGGCGCCCCAGCCGAAGACGAGGAGATCCAGATCGAAGGCGCCATGTCCATCGAAGAGGCCATCACGCACCGCGTCGAGCAGGCTCAGGCTGAAGGCGAGGTGTTCGACCTCACGGAGGACGCGCCGGTGGATCTCGCGCAGCAACTGGCTGCCGCTCGAGAGCACGACGCCACGCAGCCACAGCGCAAGAAGCGCCGCACGCGCGGGGGGTCGAACAACGAGGCTCCTTCTATCGCTGTCGCCTATGGGGAAGCTCTCGTCAAGAACGAGCCGCAGCGTGCCAGACGGTGAGGAAGTGACGCCTGTTAATTAACGTTATGATGCATAGTTAGACGCGTTTCTTGTCTTCCCTACGTCATCTGCCATGTGGTGCTTGGTAAAAAGATCCAAAGGATCGGTCTCCCATAGACATGCCAATACTACGTGGTAGTACGCCAGGAAGCAACGAGGAGGGTAAAAGGCATCCGTTTAATTATCGAGGTGGAGCAGGCGCATCCGCGTCCAGTCAGTCGGCCGGGTCCGGCCGCTGCGCTGTACTTGTGCCACGGGCGCCGTCGCTTGTCACTTCGCAATCAACTACGCAGCTCAGGGGAGGAACCCCCTACAAAGAGGAAGGCCCTGTCCGTTCCGTTGGTTGCACCGCTTACAGCTCACCGCAGTCGGCGACGACGACGGGCTGCTTGGTCTGGCCCGACTGCGATCCCACCTTCTCGATGTTCTTGACGACGTCCATGCCGTCCACAACACGGCCGAAGACGACGTGCTTGCCGTCCAACCACGAGGTCTCGACCGTGCAGACGAAGAACTGCGAGCCGTTCGTGTTGGGGCCGGCGTTGGCCATGGACAAAATGCCCTCGCCCTTGTGCTTCAGCAGGAAGTTCTCGTCCGGGAACTTCTCGCCGTAGATGGACTCGCCGCCCGTGCCGTTGCCGCGCGTGAAGTCGCCGCCCTGGCACATGAAGTTGGGGATCACGCGGTGGAAGGCGCTGCCCTTGTAGTGCAGCGGCTTGCCCGAGCGGCCCACGCCCTTCTCGCCCGTGCACAGCGCGCGGAAGTTCTCGGCCGTCTTGGGCACCTTGTCAGCGAACAGCTCGAACGTGATGCGGCCGGCGGGCTGGCCACCGACGGTCATGTCAAAGAAAACCTGCGGGTTCGGCATCTTGGTAGGGTAGATCTCTTGGGGGCTTGCGAAAGACTGGGGGAATACGCGAGTGGTGGCTACATGGTATCTTCGGGGAGAAGCCAGTAAAATGAGCTCGCTACGGTTACGGTCCAGTGAAATGGGTCCACTTCACGGTTAAATTAACCGCGCAGCAGGACCTTTTTCTGGTGTTTTGGGGAGGAGAACCCATTTTCATAAGATACCCAACTTTGAAACTCGATGGGACACATTATTTCTCGAAGGGGGAAAGATCCACGCTTCTGATTGGCTACCTTCAGCTCTCCACTTCAATGTGATCCCCCAATCGCAGCCACACATTCTCCGATGCAGACTCCACCGACGCGAGGAATTGACCGAAAAAGATGCTACTGCGCTGTCGCCGGAAGCTGGCCAGCGCCTGCAGTGGCTGCCTGTGAGAGAGCCCCGTTCGTGGGTCCAGGTTCACCACGCGGCAGCGGCTGCACGGGCCCGTGACAGCGAAGGTGCCGCGGCCGATGCGCACATGATGCCACTTGTCCTCCTCGAAGGACTCGCAGCCGTCCACGATGAGGTTGGCGCGGAACGCGTCCTCGCTCACGCCTGCCAGGGTACCGTCGACCGAGCGCAGCACTGCGTTGAAGTGTGCGACGCTCTGGCGCGAGAGCAGCAGGTACTGCGCCTGGTTGGCGAACCCGATCGGCGGGCTGTCAAGTGCTTCGGGCGCATCTTTCTTGGTTGCTGTGGGTCGAGTAGTGCGCGAGGCGCGGAGGTGGTTGCTGGACACCCGCACGAGCGCGCACTGCCGACCGAGGCACAAGCTGAGCCATCGCGAGACGTCCGCGCCAACGTCGCGGCCCTTGCACACGTCGGTGCAGACGCGCATACTGCGGGGGCTGTCTACGTCTTGCTGCTTTGTGGTCGAGACATCGGCACGCAGAGGGATCGTGAACGACGTCGGAAGTGGTCCACACTCGGAAGACGACTGCGTTGCTGCTGAAGGCGGATCCTCCGCGTGTTCCGGTTGTTGGTAAGAAATCGTCAGCGTTTCCTGCCCGAGATCGATCACCGGGTGCAAGAAGCACAGCTCTGGCACGGTTTTCAGCGTCAGTGCGCTACCTGTCGACACATCCACGATCGCGAACTCGCGGTCGAACAAAAGCCCTCTCGACCCGATCGGCCACGCGTTGACGGTCATCCCCGCACACGATTTGATGGGGAACAGCGTGATTTTGCAGAGGTGAGAGCCTTTGGACGGAGAGTAGGAGGCAAGAGCCGTCGACACCGAGCTCGCTGTCGATTCTGCCCGTGCCGTTCTGCTTACGAAGTATTTGGCCGCGAACTCCACGAAGGCCTCAACGTCTTCAAACGTCGACATGTATCCCAGCGATAGCCTGACTGCGCCGTTGGGCAGCCCATTCACCACGTCGATGCAGTCCCTGCAGACGTGGCCGGCCTCGATGTTCGACATCAAGTCGGACTCCTTCAAGCCGAGATAGTGCTGGCACGCGCCTGGATTGCAGAAACAACCTGTCCGCAAGTGGATGTTGTGGATCTCCGCGAGCTTCTGGACTTCGCTGTATCCGACATAGCTGCTATCCGAGCGAAGAAAGTTGCACGCGACGATCGGCCCCTGCCGTTCCTGCTCAGCATTGCCATAAATCTCGCAGATGGGACGGCCGTTCCAGTGCTTCATAGCAGTGAGCTTGTCGACGAGCAGCGCTCTCAGTGTCGCAGTGTGTGCTGAAATGTTTGCCAGGCCCAGCTTGGCCACCTGCTTGATCCCGTGACGCACAGCAAGGATCGATAGGAATGACTGCGTGCCGTCGGCAAAACGAGAACTGGCATCGCCGCTGTCATCTGGGCCGCGCGGAACGGCGTAGTTCCTGCTGGCCAAGATGCTTTGCACAGTGCCGCCGCCATAGTACGTCTTCTTCAACCACGACAGCGCAGATTTTCTAACGAGCAAGGCTCCGAGCCCCGTGGGATATCCGAAGATCTTGTAAAACGAAAGTACGACGAAGTCCGGATGGTGCGTGGAGAGATCAAGTCGGTGGCTTGCCACGTACTTGGCAGCGTCGACGAGTACGAGCCATCTCGAAGAAGCCGAGCTCTTCCATCGTCCAGCACGAATGTGATCCACGAGACTGAGCGAATGCCTCACGCCGCTGAAGTTATCTTCAAGAGGGTATGCAAACAGACTCAAGGGCGTGGTCTCCGACAGCTCCGTTGGCTTGAAGCAAGCATCCCCACCACTCTCCAGCTGCTCCAGCTCGTCCAGCCCGACGCAGTCTATCGCTGATCCCTGCGCCGCCGCATACCCGCGGATACCGAGCACGCTGGTGTGCGAGTCCATGGAATGAGCGAATGTGCTGCCCTCGTTCCACGGGAAGCTCTCTCCAACGAGCTTAAGCGCCGCCGTCGTGCCCGACGTGAAGATCACCGTGTACTCCTCCTCGCTCGCCGAGAAGAACGACAACACCTGGCGTCGCACACTCGCGATCTTGGCGGTTGTCGACTCGACGTGTGCAGTGCCCACGGCGCTGTGCGGGTTGGTGAACAGTCCGTCGTGCAGCTCTCGGAACGCCGCGTCCAACTGAGCCGTCGAGTACATCGTCGCGCCCGCGTGGTCCAAGTACACGCTGCCCTGCAGCTGTGGGAACTCGGTGGCGCGCATCTCGTCCACCCGCAGTCCGCCGTACCCGTACGCGCCGCCACTCTCCGCCACGAACGCCGCCTTGGCCGCGCTCATATCCCCAGCCATCTTTCCGGTGGAGAGCGCACTTGGGGCCATTGTGGCAGAAACAACAATGACGCGACTATTCGTGAATGTTAAAAAGCCCATCCCCCACAGACGTCCATATCAACTTCAACGTGGACACCTGATTGACCGACGCGGACAACGTGTCCGCCAACAACTGGGCAGTGAATTTGCATTCAACGGGCTTTTAGCAGCTGCTATGCTGGTCATGGCCGGCCAAGCCTATAGACCTTGACCGCCGGGATCGACGGCCGCGAGAGCTGGATGGTCTTGAGCTTCTCGCTGAGGTCGTCCTCCTCGACGCTGTCGTGCTCGGGCCCCGAGCTCGTGGCCGTCGAGTACGCGGAGGGCTGCTTCTCGCCAGGCACCGAGGAGGCCAGCATCGTCACCACAGGCTTGGTCGGGAGTGACGGACTGAAGCCTGTGGACGGTTGACCGACGCCTCCGTCTGCGGCCAGGGCGAACGGCGGGGGCGCGATGCTGCTAGGAGGCAGCAGCTTGAGCGCGTCCTGCTCCCGCTCCTTCTCCACCATGCCCTTGAAGAGCTGCTCGGCTCGACTGTCCACGACGCTCCGGTCGACCTCCTCCGGAATGGTGAAGTCGGTCGCGTCGGCGTTCTTGGCGTAGAAGTTGTGCATGACCTGCCGCACCATTTCCAGCTCGCCGTTGAGCATCGTGTCCCGCTCGCTCTCGTACTTGGCGAAGACGCGATAGAGGTCGAACGTCACGGTCTGCAGCGCCACTCGAGCCTTGTGCAGCTTCTGCTCGTTGCGCTCTAGTCGCTGCGGAGAAGGGCCAGCGTCCTTGCGACTCCGCATCTTGCTGAGCTTGTGCTCGTACCTATCGAACTCGAGCTTGACGTCCTTGCGGTGCGAGATCTGCGACTGCACCGACTTCATGGCGTTGATGTGGATCTCTAGGAAGCGCAGCGCTCCCGACAGCACAGCATCCTGCAGACCAACGACCAGTACACAATCAGTAACAAACTCCATCTCTCCCTGCAGTCGCCATGCAGCGCACCGCGTTGAAGAAGTGGTTCTTGGCCTCCTTGGTCTCGTTGATGGCGCACATGGCGTGCCGGAACTTCTCGGCGTCGGCTCCTTTGCCCACCGCGTCCACACTCACGACGCACCACACATCTGCGCCAAGACTCGCACACGCCGAGCAGTAGACGGGCAGCGCCATGGTGCGGTAGTGCTCGAGGCTCTTGCGGATGTCTAGCAGCTTCTGCAGCAGCCCCAGGAACCGCTGCTCGTGCTGCTCGTACACGTCATCGGGGGACGCCAATTGCTGCTCCGTCACACAGAGCACACTTCAACGTCACTTGCTGCCTTCCTATTGACACAAAGTCTACAGGCAGCAACAGTCGCTCACCTTGTGGACTCGACACATGATCTGGTACTGCAGCTTGCGCTTGTGCTGCTGCCAGCGCAGCCGCCGACCCCGCAGCAAGTTGGCCACGCCGTGTGGCTTCTCCGGTCTCATCTTCTCGCTCTCCGTCTGCTGCGACTCGAATGGAGCGATGGATCGGCGCATATTAATACGCTCATCCTCTTGAGCCATTTATGGCTGCCTTCAACTTGCCAGCCGCTGTATATATTTTTGAAATACGCGCGAAAATTTGAATTGTGCCGTACCGTAAAATAGATCTCCTACGCCAGCCTTTGAAATCTGTATGGGACGAGCCAAACAACCTTAGGATATCAACTACCCCTTGTTGTCTGGTCGCGAAGCATCAATCGGCTCGACAGCATGGCGGACGCTAATGGGAAGCGCAAGCGCCAGCGCCGCAAGCACCACAGGAGCAAGCAGCAGTCGCCGCAGACGCAGCAGGGCCACTATGCTGACCCGCTCTCGCCCATCGCCTCCACGCCCATGAAGAAGCAACACACCAAGGCAGCAGGTGCTTAAACATAAAGAGCAGTAACTTCAGGCACTAAGCTAAACCTTTCGTACTTAACCGCAGAGAACACCAAGTCCATCAAGGCCGAGCATGCGCCGTCCGATGCGCGTGACACGGATGAGCCCAAAACCAGGGAGGAGGAGCAGTTTTTCTCGCCGAGGAAGCTGCACAAGGAGTACGACGAGGAGAAACCCAAGAAGAAGGCGCGCACCAAGCTTAACTACGACTCAACGTCGTCCTCGTCGAATGACCAACAAGAGGAGAAGCACGAGGAGAAGGAAACCTCGGCCAGTGCTAGTGAGGATACCAATGACGAGCTCTTCTCGCCTGCGCTCAAGCCGCCGAGAGCGTCGCGGTCCACGAGCGCCTCCCCTCCGAACGGTCGAGTGAAACTCGAGGCCAAGTCCGCGACGACTGCGCAGTCGGACGAGTCGATGGACGAGGAGGAAACCGCAGTGAGCGATACAGTCCACACGGTTGAGACGGTGGATGCAGAGGAACAGGAGGGGGAAGAAGGCACCTCTCCTGAGCAAGAGTTCAACCCGTATGTTGCGACGCATCGGTCGTGGTTGAAGCCAGGGTTTGGATACTAACGCCATCGCGCCTTTACAGGTTCTACTTCATGAAGACGCTGCCGAAGTACGAGGATATCGTCGCTGGCAAGCGGCCCATTTCACTACCGGAGAGATCACGCAACACGCCCAAGATCTGCTTGGTACGTGGGTGGACTTTGTACTCTAGTGCGTCTTGGCTAACACAGCGTACTTCACGAACTTACTGACCACGCAGGTGTTAGACTTGGACGAGACCCTGGTGCACTGCAGCGTCGAAGAAGTGAAGAACCCGCACATACAGTTCCCGGTATGTTTGGGCTCCTAGACGACGACCATCCTTCAGACTGATGATTTCTTTCTTGTCTTTCATACAGGTTACATTTAACGGCGTAGAGTACACAGTGAACGTGAAGAAGCGTCCGCACATGGAGTACTTCCTCAAGCGCGTGTCCAAGCTCTTCGAGATCGTGGTGTTCACCGCCTCTCACAAGGTATACGCCGAGAAGCTGATGAACATGCTGGACCCGCACCACAACCTGATCAAGTGAGTACTCCGTTGTGCACTCGTTTGCATGCTAAATGGCAAATGATTCATCTGTGGGGGCCGTCTCGTTGCTGCAGACACCGACTGTACCGAGAAGACTGCCTTGACGTCTTCGGTAACTACCTGAAGGACCTGAACGTCCTCGGACGGGACCTGTCGAAGGTCGTGCTGGTGGACAACTCGCCCCACGCGTTCGGGTACCAGGTGAACAACGGCATTCCCATCGAAACGTGGTACGAGGACGAGGCGGACGCGGAGCTGCTGAACCTGCTGCCATTCCTAGAGAGCCTCGTAGACGTCGACGACGTGCGGCCGGTCGTAGAGCAGCAGTTCCAGATCCAGAAGCTCATCGACGCCACGCCCGACGAGATCGTCTGAGGCTTCTCCAATAGTGCGTGCCATCTCGCAGGAGAGATGGCGCAGTTCAGGCAAAACACGTTCTTGCAGTTCACACACCCTTTTGCCTGACTCCGTTCCGTGATTGGCCGAAATATCGTATGACACGCCTTCTCATTGGCTCCGACACAATTATCAACTTTCGTATCAATTCCTCGACGGCATGGCGTCCTACACCTTCGGCGAGTCTCCGTCCTCGGTGCGCGGGCCCCAGCCTCTTACCTTCAACACCTCCAGCCGCCTCTAACAAAGATCTATATTAACCTTGTATTACGGAGTTACCAGGCGCCGTACCTCGCTCCCCCGCCGCTGCAGCTCAACAGAGTACGAACTGCACTAGTCCAGAATGTCACAAAATTCTCCATTGACTGATAATGCTCTACAGGAGGTCAAGCTCTGGGCCGACACCAAGGACCGCCGCAAGTACGAGGATCTAGCTGACCTGTTTGCTATCTTTAAGACCACGGAGCACCTGGAAGCTGCCTACGTCCGCGACGCCATCACGCCCGAAGAGGTTGGCACTTTACTGAGTTCAAGTTAATGGTTCGACGTGGGCACTCACTGTTGCCATTGTTGTGGGTTCAAAGTACACGGAGGCGTGCACGAAGCTCATTTCGCAGTACAAGACGGCGGAGACGGCGCTGCGACTCGGAGGCTTCATCGACAGCGTCGAGGCCTTCATCTCGGAGTACCGGCTGGACTGTCCCCGCGCGCTGGAGCGGCTGGTGCGCATCGGCGTGCCGGCCACGGTGGTGCACAACACGACCAACCGCAAGACGGACTCGGTCAATGTCGCTCAGACCGTGCAGAACTTCATCACGCTCATGGACGTGCTCAAGCTCAACATCCGCGCGGTGGATGAGATTCAGCCGCTACTGAGCGAGATGATGAGCTCGCTGACGATGGTCAGCGGCCTCCCACCCGACTCCGCCGGCCGCGACAAGATCGAGGCCTGGCTGCGCACTATGAACGCTATGCGGGCGTCAGAGGAACTCGACGAGGAGCAAGCGCGGCAGTTGAGCTTCGACCTCGAGCGAGCGTACTCGTCCTTCATGGCGTTCCTGAACAAGTAGAGTTATCTACAGTATACGTATACATCAGTAACGCAGAGGCTTGGGATTTTTTTATTATTTTCTCGATTTTCTATGAAAACAAAACAAAATATGACGCTCACGTATCAAAATCGTGCATCGCGTCGATCCGGCAATCAAATAGTTAGCAGCAAAAGATGGGCTCTTCTTCGGGCTCCCACTCGGCCGAAACCTTCTCTCCATTCGCCAGCGAAGTGCAGCGAGCCATAGCAGCGTCGAGTTCCAACCGCATCACGTCCACTTCATCCAGCATCGTGCGGAGCTCAGCGTTGCCAACAGGCTTGCTACGCAGCGAGTTGAAGGAGATGAGCTTGCTCGCCGGCTTGGAGATTGGCTCCAGCGCAATGTCCAGGAGGAAGTTGGGCTCCATGGCGTTGGTGGGAGGCTCCACCAACGGCGTCTGGGGTACCATTGTCGGTGACAAGGGTGGGAACTCCTCCATCGAGAGCGCGAGGCTTTCCAGCTCGCGTTCCAACTCCAGCTCCTGCGCCTGCTCCATTTCGCGCTGCCTTTCCTGGTCCTCCACGTCCATCACCGAGTCGCCTTCTGGGCGCAGGTACAGCAGCACCTTCCGCGTGACAACCAGCTCTCGCTCTTCGGCCGGTTCGCCACGAGCCACCTCCACCAAAGGCTTCTGCGCCGGAAACGCAGGCAGCGACGCCACAACAGGCACGGCAGCAGCATGAGGAGCGACCTCAACAGGCTTGGGTAGGTCGGCCACAGGCTCTGCCTTGGGCCACACTGCCGGGAGGATAACCTTTTGCTCAGCCTGGGGGAGAACCGCAGGCAGCTGACTTTCCTTCTTAAAGGTAACCTGCGGCATCTGAGGCTCGCGCTTTTTCCGCTGCTGCGGCGGCTCCGGCGTCTTGGCTTCCTGCTTCGCCAGCGTCTTGGGCTGCACCGGCGCCGCTTTCACCTGCGGTTTCTTCTTCTTCTTATCATGCGTCGTCTTCGCTGGCGTCGGCTGCAGCACCTTCGGCTTCAATGGAAGCAGCGGCCGGCTACGCAGCACCTGCTTGGGCTCCGAGTTGGCCCTGGGCTTCTCCATGAACAGCTCGTCCGTCGCTTCCACGGAGAACGAGGTGATCGTCGGCAAGGGCTTCACGGCCTCGCGGATGAGCGTCGCCAACGGGGCGTTGCGTACACAAGGCGTCGTCTTCCTGTTTTGCTCGCTCGGCACAGCTGCCCGTTGCTGCAGCGCCATAGTCGCCACCACGTTCTGCGGCGTGGGGCTGGTCGGCACCACGGCGATCTGCAGCTCCTTGCGGTGCGTGTGCTGGTACTCCTGGCTCCGTGCGATGGACAGCGTCAGCGAGTAGTCCAGCGCGCTACGTCGCAGCGCCAGTAGCTGGCTGATGGCCTGCTTGATCCCCAGTCCCTGCTTGGCGCCGCTGTGTCGCAACAGCGCAAGCCCCAGCGCCGCCAAAACAAAGGAGCAGAAGAGCAGTGCGCTGCCGAACACGAAGCCGCCCAGCACTAGCGCTGCTACGAGCTGCAGCACGCCCACGGCCGTCACGAGACCGCCCACGCGGAAGGTCGGCGCCTCGCTGTACACATCGTCCGTGAGCGCGTACGGGTCGCGGCTCTGCTGCCTCAGACGTCGCTGCGTCTTGGTACTCGCGCGCTGTCGCATGGCAATGGAGATGGCGCCCGAAGAGGTGGTAAGTTGCCTTCTGTCTTGGTCGAGTCTCTCTTTGTCTGCTTGGTTCTGTGTGCCCTGTGTGCTTTTTGAGTTGTTTGATACTAGCAGCGAGCGTGGTGTGGACGTCGCTGACTAGTGGGAAGGCGCTGCAGTTGGTCGAGCCTACGCGAGAGCTTCCTGGTTAGTGTCTTGCCGAGCGCTTCGAGTCGTCCGGCCCAATTCCCCCACTGACGATGGCACCAGCATCGTCCGTCGTGGTGAGTCCATTTCTTTCACTGATGGACCGTCGCTG
>KV732032.1:25244-47901 GCA_000500225.2 Phytophthora pinifolia
AGCGGCGCTTCTTTTTCGAAACGGGCAGTGACACCAAAGCATGACGGAGCTGTGCCAGCTTGCAAGCATGGCGCGGGGCGGACCGGAAGACGGCGATCGTGCAGGTTGCTGTGTTGGCAGAGGCTGTCATTGCCGACGGTGAGAAACCTGCTCGGTAACGGCTGCCAAAATTGTGTGCACCAAGCAGCGTGGCGAAAGGTCAAGGAGTCAGAGCTCGATTAGTAACACGCTCGAAATCTCGCAACCGAACAACGCTGTCGCCAGGCTTGCAGTCCGGCAGTCGCCGATGCCGAAGGCATCAAAGGCGACAAGCGGTTGTCCGTCGTGAAGGACCAACCGCAGCGGCGGCAACTCGTCCTGCTTCGGCGAGTTTACGGCATTTTTCTCGATACAGGAGACCATCCACCATGCTGTTGTAGAGAGGACACTTGAAACATCAAAACCCTGCTGTCTGTGGAGACCTGTGTGTGGATGTTGATATTGTTGCGGATACCGCTACACACTAGCACAGCTGGTGCGAACACACTAGCACAACTGGTGCGAAAGATCACAATCAGGCCGAAGTACTTGAGCCGTTCAAAGCATAACGGACCCATTTTTCTGGAGAGACCCTCGGAGTGGACGTTGCCAGAGCAGCACCTGAGCCGAAACGTCCTGCAGTTGCCATGCTTGATGCACGGCGTTTCGGTTGCTCGACTTGCTCCAAGTTGAAGTGCTCGCCATGTTCCCGGTGGAAATTGCAAAAACAGCCTGTTCCTGAACCAACCACTATTATATTAATGGGGGACGACGTGGTGGTGCGCGTGCACGCGGCGGCGCGTTTGGCGCTAGTGAAGGGCCCTGACGGCCGCACGCGCTGGACGCAATGCTCGCCAACCGATGCTGCGCCGCGACACTCCACCCTTCCGCCCACGTCGCCAATCGAGCTGCACCACAAGTCGACACGTACGACGACTGGCGCTGGTCGACTGGACTTGGACGCGTCCTGCTTCCCTGGACAGCCCCACTTCCGCCTTGTGTCTCCAAGCTCAGCCGCTCCGCCACCGCAGAATCTGCTCATCTTTTTGCACGGCCGCGGCGACTCGAATGAGCCGTTCGCGCGCCTTGGACAGCAAATGGCTCTGCCCCAAACAGGTATGTGGACTGCAACCCAGCCATGTTCATGATCAAGCTAAAACGTGTCTTCTTGTATGAATGCAGCTGTGCTATCGCTGCGTGCGCCTCGAGAGTTGCCGTTCGGTCTCGGATTCTCGTGGCTGGACGACTTGGACGCCACGGCCGACGTGATCTCGCCCGAGGTCCCGCACGCACAGCGGAGTGAGAGGTGGGTACTACAGTTTTCATCATTGGGAAGGAGGTCGCGGTGAGCTCATCCTTTCTCTGTATCGACAGCCTTCAGGCCGCGCGGGACTACGTTTATAACTTCCTGTGCGTGCTGCACGACACGTACAAGTGGAGTTTCTCTCGGATCTTCGTGTTCGCGTTCTCCCAAGGAGCTTGCGTGGCCTTCCACTTGGCCATGACGTTGCCGCGCGGCGTACGGTTGGGAGGCGTCGTGCTGGTCGCGGGTGGCGCTATCGCCGGCCCCCACTTAGCCGCTTCCGACTCGAAAGACGGAGCTGCGGCAGCGACGCCGATGCTTCAAGTCACGGGCGCCACAGATCAAGTCTACCCGATGGCGCTGGCACAGCTTTCTCGAAGGGAATTCAAGAGGAGGTATACGTATACCAAGACAGACCTGCTCACGACCTGGTGTAGGCCACACAAAGGCCACGCCATGATCGACTCTCGCGACGACATGCAGCACGTCATGCGCTTCTTCTCCGCGCACCTGTATCGACGCAACATGGAGCTGGAGAATCGCAGCGACGTCATCGAGCTGCAGCTCTGAAGGAGATCGTTTATACGTCAACTACTTAGTCTGCCGGATTGCCGAAGTAGCGGATCACGCCGTGCGAGACCTGGATGAGACTGTCGTCCTCGAGCGAGCGCATGGCCATCTGGAACTCGGCGCCTTTCACGTCGCCCTTGCGCTTTTCTTCCACGTGTCGGCGGGCTTCACCCACGGTCATCGTCTGTCCGGGGGCGTCGCCCAAGATGATCTTGAGGCCGGTAATGAGGTCGGCCAGCGATTCGCGCTCCAGCACACTGTGGCCCGTGTTGATCATGTCCATATCGATCGTGCCCGTCCGCGGGTCCATGGCTGCACGCTGCGTCGCCACGTTCATGAGGCGCAGAGCTTCGTCCACATCGCTTCGCGTCACGGTCGCACAGAGCCGGAGCCTCGCGAGCGCTTCCGAGATCCGAATGAGCGACTCGAGCTGCCGCGGCGTCGCCGTGATGTTCTTCTTGGCCGACGCCGCGCTGGCGCCGCCCATTCGCCGGAGGTCCAGGTACGCGCGGATGAGCGTGTCCCGCGCCTCGGCGGATAGCCGCGGGTGCACATTGCGCTTGGCGTAGGCGATGTACTCGGTCAGGAGCTTCATGCTGATGAGCTGAGGCGCGTTCTCGGCGGCTCGAGCTTGCGCGCGCACGCGCGCACGGGTCTCTTCGTCGTAGTAGAGCGCCACGATGTGCTTGGCGAGTTTCCGGTCCGACTCGGGCTGCGGCTTGTCCAGGATGAGGTAGATGAGGTCGAAACGCGACAGAAGCGTGGGCAAAATGTTGACGTTCTCCACCACCGACTTGTTGGGGTTGTAGCGCGACTCGATGGGGTTGGCCGACGCCAGGATCGACGCGCGCGCGTTCAGCGAGCAGATGATGCCCGCCTTGGCGATACTCACGGTCTGCTGCTCCATGACTTCGTGCAGCACCGAGCGCGCCGAGTCGCTCATCTTGTCGAACTCGTCGATGCAGCAGATGCCTTCGTCGGACAGCACGAGCGCGCCAGACTCGAGCACGAGGTCGTTGGTCTCCATGTCGCGGATCAGCGACGCCGTCAGCCCGACGGCCGAGCTGCCTTTGCCCGACGTGTAGATACTCCGCGGCGACAGCTTGTGGACATACGACAGCAGCTGCGACTTGGACGTGCCCGGGTCGCCGCACAGCAGCACGTTCATATCGGAGCGCATGCTCTTGCGCTTGGGGGCGACGCCGCCGTGCTCGTGCTCGTCCTCGTCCTCATTCACGCTCCCGCTGCTCCCGTCCTTGCGCGTGCCGCCGAACAGCATACACAAGATGCCTTTCTTCACGTCGTCCAACTCCCAGATGGACGGCGCCAGCGAGTGGGCCAGGTTCTCGTACGCCCGCGGGTGCGACGCGATCCGGCGAAAGGCGGCCAGCTTCCGCGCCTGCTGGGCGTCTGCCGCTGCGGCAGCGTCCTCGTGGTCCTCCGCCGGGTCCGGCCGCTCCACGTCGATATCCGCCGGTCCGATCACGCTCGTCTCGACTTCTTCCTCCCGCCGCGCCGCGGCGCCGAGGTCCTCGCCGTCTTGGCCTTCTTCTCGCCGACTGAGTTCATCCACGCGGCGGAAGTGCACCACGTCCACGTACGTCTTGAAGACCGACTTGACCACGCGCTGCCGCGAGTTGGAGCGCATGGGCACGGCGCGATAGATGCCAGTCACCTCGACCTTGTCGCCCGGCCGCACGCCGTCCACCAGGTCGTCGAACGCAAAGAGCAGCACCGTGTAGGGCGTCTCGCCCTCGGGGATCGCGTCCGGCGTCTCCTGCATCTTGACCATCTGCTTGTCCGTGAAAGCGCAGCGGTTGTGGATCAGCTCCATGCTCATGCGAGCCTGGCAGTTGGTGCAGCTCGTGGGCTCCTCGATCCGACCGCGGTCCAGAGCCACCTGGGTCGTGGCGTGGCACATGGCGCAACGGAAGAAGGCCTCCTTCAGATCCGGCAGCACGCCGCTGCAGCGCGTGACCATGCCCTTCAGGCACACGAGCTGGTCGATGTCCGACGGGTTCAAATGCCGCATCGGCGACAGCTCGCGCAGGTTGAAGGGCCGCACCTGCAGCGCCACATTGGCCAGGTTGTCCACAGCCCCAGCGCCGGCGCCGGGCGCTGCAGCCAGCAGCGCCTGGTACTCCTCCGTCGCCACCATGTCGAGGATACGAATGAGAACCTGCGGGAACAGGATCAGTTGGTTGTAGAGCTTCCTCGCGCCGCCGAACTGGCGCAGATGCTGCGTGTCGAGGTCCAGCACGAGCGACTGCGTGAGCGCGAGTCTGCGCAGCGCCCGGACGTAGTACGGCGCGTCCTGGGCGTCGCCGCTCTCGGGTCTGAACTGGTGCAGGAAGCCTCGAAAGAGCTCCATGCTCTCGGTCACGCTGATGTTGGTGCCCCAGACCACGGCGCCGGAGAAGGCCTGCTGCTCCTCCTGCTGCTGTCTCTGGAACTGCGAGTACGCCGACGCGGAGGCTGACGCCGACGCGCTGGAGCGAGGTGAACTGGGCGGAGACGCGGGCGGCTGGGGCAGCATTGCGGGGGTGGGCATCGGCAGACCGGACCGGCTGCTACGGATGCTGGCGACGGAGCTGCTGGATGGCGACGACGGCGCACCAGAGCTCTGGCCGTCCGGGTTTGTGGCGAGCGGCCCTTGTTGAGGCTGGAAGCTATCCAGCCGCCACTCGCGACGGCCTAAGTCTCCGCGCGGAAGCTGGCGCTGGGCCATGCGGCGCAGCTCCGCTTCGACGTCGTCGCCGTCATCGCCGGCCGCCGCGCCGTCGGCCGAGCCGCCGTAGCGACCGAGGTAGCGCGGCGCGGGTGTGGCATCCACCGACGCGCTCATCTCCGCGAATCCGTAGCGACTCGGCAGGTCGGTGGCCGATACGGCGGACGCGGACACGGCAGAGGCCGACACCGAGGCCGACATGGGCGACAACGGGGACAGCGGCTGGCCGGCATCGCTTCGGGTCTGCGTGGGCGCAGAGATCGAAAGAGGCGGCTCTGAAGGCGAGGACATGGGCACATCGCGCGTCAGATAGCGTGGCGCGGGCTGTGCGGGGCTCGTGGGCGACGGCGGGGTCGCCGGCGGCGTGCCGTTCCCGTCCATATTGGCGTGTTGGCGCCAAAAATTGGGACGAAAAATAGTCCTGCTACAAAATTCGCGATTTGGTAACAGAAAGTTGAAGTTGGAGGCACAGAACGACGCCCTAATTTGACGGACGTCTTGCTTTTATATTGGTCTCGCTGCATTTGCACAAGCTGGACACTCCCCATAACGACCTCTCACCGAGGCTCAGACGAACAACAAGGGCGACAGACGCCAGTTACACCGCCTCCATGGCTGGTGTGGGCACTTCCGCGGCGGCGGCAGCGGCAGCAGCGGCGAGGGAGCTATTCTTCCCAGCGCTGCTGCGTGGTGCGCTGGCCGAGCCTCGGTTGGGCCCGGTGGACGAAGGGGACGCGGAGCCGTTCGCCAGTAGCTCGCGCCGCTTCTCTTCCACGCGCTTGGCGCGGATCTTGGACACGATGTCGTCCACGTCGCCCGTCTTGAGCGTCGCGAAGCTGCTCTTCTTCTTCTTGAGCTTGAGTTGCTCGAGCCGCTTCTTGGTCTCCTCCTCACGACGAACCCGCCGCTCTTCGGCAATGCGTTTGCGCTCATTCTCGCGGTCGGCGGACTGCAGCACCTTGGCGAACGAGTAGAAGATGGAGAAGAAGGCATCCGGCCCGCAGTCCGGACTCGACGGGTCCTCGCCGTAGAACGCCGCGGTCTCCTCGAACCGCTTCGACATGCTGTCCAAGTCCTGTGCGATCTGCTCCGACGTCTTCTTTGCTCGGTCGGCGAAAGGCTTGACGACCTCTTGGAAGCGGTCCGAGATCTTCGTCTTCTCGGGTTCAGCCTCCACCGGGTCGGGCTGCGGGTACTCCTTCTCGGGCAGCTTGGCGTGCACCTCGAGCTCGTTACAGATGAGGTTCGCGGCCTTGCGCACGGCAGTCTCCCCGGCCTTTAGCACCTGGGTAGTCACCCGACTTGCGCTCTCGATGGAGGGCAAGCCCCTGTCAAACTCGATAATCGCCGGGTCTCTTGCGCGCAGCACCTTGGCCACGTAGTTAAGCAGGTTGATCGAGTTGTCGGCCGCCTTCACCTGGTTGAGCTTGAGCAAGATGCTGAGCTTGAAGCCCTTGGCGCCACCGCGCGCAGTGCCGTCGTTCAGCGCATTCCCGAGCGACAAGACGACGCGGAAGACCTCCTTGAGAGGCTCGCACGCTTGCAGCTCGCGGCACGCGTTCGCTACCGACTCCATGAGCTTGCGCTGCTCGTCCACGTACGCGTCGAACTGCCACGTAGCGTGGATCGCCTGCAACCGAGTGGTTAGTCGTGGAATGCAGAGCATTTCACGGAAGTACTGCTCCGCATCGCCCAGCAGCTTGGGGTCACCCGTGTAAGCCTTGACTGCATCCGCCTCTTCCTCCTCCGGCGCGAATTGGAGCAGAGCGGACACGCGCTCGACCGAGAGCAGCTCCTTGTCGACCAGTAGCACGGCATTGCGCAGCTTGTAGTACGGCAAGCGGAAGCGCGCCAGCATGATCCCGATGTTGTTCGCTCGCTTGGCGTCAATCAGAGCAACGCGCGTGGGCGCTCGTCGCTTCGTGGGCTTCTTCGTCTCGGATTCCTTCGCTTTGGGAGGCTTGTTGACGAAGATAGCGGCCAGCTTGTCGACGTATTTGTCCAGCTTCGTCTTGTCTTCCTCTTCCTTGGCGAAACTTTCCCAAATGGTGCCACTGGTCTCCTCGCTCTTGACGGCCTCCCAATACAGGTTCCGCAGCTTTGGCTTCGGGGGCCCCGTGACAACCGGTTTGGGCGGAGCTTTCGGCGCGGAAGCAGACACGTCTTCAGGGATCATGGCCTCGGGCGTCTCCAATACCGTCGGGTCCAGTGACTCGGCCTTCATCTTCAACTCGAGTTGCGGGCGCGGCATTCCCATCTTCAATAACTTAAAATACTTGACGTAGCTGGGGTGTGCCGACGCCTTCACAGTCTTCCCGCCACCTTCCTTGATCTCCTTCCCGTCTCCATCCACCAGTTTCTCAGGCGTTTCGAGAAGGTCGCCATCGAGGCCTTCCGCCGCAGCTTTGAGCTTGACGTGTGCCAGTGGCATTCCCATCTTCATCAGTTTGAAAAGCTTGGCGAATCTCTCGTGCTCCGTCACTGGGATGCCCGTCACCGCAGGAGCTCCACCCACCACCTCCTTTCCGTTCTCATCAACAAGCTTGTCCGGCGTTTCCAGAAGGTTGGCGTCCAGCCCCTCCGACGACGCTTTCAGCTTGACGTGATCCATGGGCATTCCCATCTTGAGAAGCTTGAAGAGCTTCGCGAACTTCTCGTGCTTCATCACGGGCGTGCCCTTGGGCTGCTCTGCACCAGCCGCCTCGACCTCCTTTCCGTCCTCATCCACCAGCACATCAGGGGTAGAAAGCAACTCGCCATCTAAGCCTTCAGCAGATGCCTTTAACTTGACATGCTCAAGTGGCATTCCCATCTTCAGCAGCTTGAAGAACTTGGCAAACTTCTCGTGCTCCTTCACTGGCACTCCGTTCACAGCAGCACCGGAGCCGGCAGCAAACCTGCTTCCATCTTCATTCAGAAGAGCCTCCGGTGTTGACAGCAACTCGCCGTCCAACCCCTCAGCGGATGCCTTCACCTTGATGTGTTCCAACGGCATACCCATCTTCATCAACTTGAAGAACTTGGCAAACTTTTCGTGTTCCTTGACGGGAATTCCCTTCCGTGCTTGCTCCGATGCTCCAGGTGCGACCACTTTGCCCTCTTCGTCCACAAGCTGATCGGGTGTGCCTAGCAACGATCCATCGAGCCCTTCGGACGATGCCTTCAGCTGAACATGCTCGAGAGGCATGCCCATCTTCAACAGTTTGAAGAACTTGGCAAACTTTTCGTGCTCCTTGACCGGAATTCCCGAGAAGCCCGAGCCAGCAGCCTCCGCTTTCAATTCATTGCCGTCGTCATCGAGAAGCAGATCTGGCGTCTCCAGAATCGCGCCATCCAAGCCCTCCGCCGACATCTTGAGCTGAATATGGGGCAGTGGCATGCCCATTTTCTTCAGCTTGAAGAACTTGACATACTTGTCATGCTCCTCGGCCCGCGTGCCCTTCTTCTCCTCGGTTTCTGGCTTCAATAGCGGAATCACTTTGTCTGGGGTCTCCAGAATCGACGGATCAAAGCGTTGAGCTTCGCTACTCATCTTGAGTTGGACATGCTGCATTGGCATCCCCATCTTGAGAAGTTTGAAGTATTTCGCCAGCTCCGGGTGCTCATGAGCAGCCACACTAGAAGGCGTCTCCTCCTCGTCAGTCTCCTCTGCGGTCCCCTCCGAAAGCGCAAGATCGTCGTGGTCTCGATCCTTATTGTCAATCAGGATAACAGGACCCATCCGAAATTGAAACGTGGGGTCCTCGTCAGCACACTTCTGAAGAAACTGCGCGTAGCGATCGCGCATCTTCAGCAGCGTCTTCCGGTCTTCGTATCCGAGCTCAAAGTTGCGCACTTCCTCGACTGGAGCGAGCAAAGTGATCTGCTTCATGACCTTCTCCGACAATGCCCACATCTCCTTTCCGATCACACGATCGCCCGGAATGAAGAGCAATTGCTGCAGAATCGACAGCAAACACGCTTGGAGCTCCGAGTCATTCGTCACGCTGTCATACAGAGAGCGGAACACGCTCTCGACCGAGGCCAGATCCGTTTGCTCATAAATCGTGTCTTTCCGGTCGTCCTCCATGAACTGTTCGAACACATCGATCTGCTTCTCCATGTTGTCCAGCTGATTCCGAAGCTGCGTCACCGAACTACTGATGATGCTATTGCCTCCCTTTCCAACTCGATGGCCACCGCCGCCGCCCTTGGTTTCAAGTGGAAGCGATGAACGAACAATCGCTCCGTCCGGAGAAAGAGCGGCTGGTTCCCGATCGATGGGTGAGGGCGGTGCACTCTTGCTCGCTGAAAGCCTTCCACCGCTCTGATCCTCTGCAGCCCTACTGATCGACGATCGCCGACCACCAAGCGACTTGAGGGATTCCAGTCTTGAAATGGGCGTTCCCGGTCCCTTGCCCCGTCCAGTGACGGGTGATTCCATGCATCTGCTGCTCAAAACTGGCGACGGAGTGTTTCTTGCGACGTGCTTGGTCGGCACAGGCGAAGGAAAGCTTCTTGCAATGTGTTTGCTTGGCACAGGCGACGGGGTCGCTGGAGCAGTCGACACCGGAGACGGAGTTCCGTTGGGGGTTCTTTCTTCAACCGGCGTCGCAGCAGATGTGGCAAGCGGATACTTCGTGCGTTGTACAGCGAGAGATTTGGCACGGATCTCTTCAAAGTACCCGGCCATCTTGAGAGCCATGAAATCGGACCGGATCGCTAGTCGATCTTCCAACCGGATGGCCTTATTCACAATGATATTCACAAAGCTCAGCACGTCTTCCTTGAACACGAGCGAGTATCGCGTCGACTTGAGGGCGTCCCGCAAGCAGCTAAAGCGGACGTTTTCGCCCTTGGTCTCTTTGTAATGGTCGAACGCTTCGATCACCGCAGTGTGCCCCGCCGCGCTGTTGTAGCAAACAATACCTAGCAGCTGCAAGGTATACTTCTTCACCTCCCCATTGTCCGTATGGAAGCATAAGGCCACTCGCTTGACAAGTCCCGGCGTGTTTGTAATGGCCTCCACACCTGCTGTAAAATGCGTCAGTGACCGCAGGATCCGCAGGATCACCTCGCACACACGCGTCGCTTTCTCGTACTTAGCGTTTTCAATCGGAAACGGAGACGGGTCGGGCAGCTTCATCGTAAGGTAATCCAAGCCAAAGTGCGACAGAAAAGACTCGAGCCAGTCTGGCGACGCGATGGAGATCTTGGCCCGGAGCGCCTCGAGGTCTTTCAAGCCTTTGTTGTCCCATTTCAGCTCGACCAAGTTTTCCGCGAGCTTTTCGGCTTCCGTCGCGTTCGATTTCGTGTTGTCTTTGTGCTCGTTCTGCTGCGCGTACCACACGACGTGCCACTTGGTCTCAAGCGATTCGATCCGAATGAGCTCGTCCATCACGTCCTCGGGCACGCCGCGCTTGGCCATCAGCTCCCGGTACATTTCGTCGACCGTCTCCCATTTCGGCGGCTTCGGGGGCTTTTCCTTCTCCTTCGGCAAAGCTCCGCCGGTCGGTATCCTCGTGGCGAAAAAGTCACGGAAGTACTGTAGCTTGTCGTTAAAGTTGCCGTCCTGTACAGGGTTTGACATGGAGATGGAGGACCGGAAGAAGCTGTTGCGCCTTGACTTGGACGACGACGCATGATGGTTGGCTTCGTGCTTCTCCGGCTCGCGCCGGAACTCCATCGAGAGCGGCCACGCGGTGGGATCCTTCTGTAGCTGCATGGCGTGCTTGACGATCTGCTCGAAGGGCATGTCGTCGATGTGCGCTTTGTGGATAACCTGCAGGATGTCGCCGACCTTGACGCGGCCCGTGGACTCGACGTAGCCGGCTTTACCGCCTTGAAGCGGGCGGAATCCTTTGACGACTGCGCCGCGCTGCGGTTTGTCGCGCTCGATGTGTCTCGCACGCAGGTCCAGCCCCAAAGGGCCGGGTGAGGGCACCTCTAGCCGGAAGACCAGCGCGCGGTCGCTGGCGGTGGGGTTACTGCCCAAGAACGGGCTGCTGCTGGTGATGGACATGGACGAGGACGCGGCCGGCACCGCGCCCGTGAGCGACCCGTTCGAGTGGTACTGACCGGGAGACTCACGCGCGGTTCCGCCACCTAAGGACCCGCGGCGCTTGCGCCACATGGCGGCGTAGATCTATCGGGCGAGATGGAGGTGGTCTCGGTGTTGCCAGAGGGAGTCAGAAGAGAGGGAGTCCCGCCGAACTGCGCGTGACTAAAGAGAGTTCGTGGTGCTTCTGACAGCAAGGAAGGGGGAGTGCTTCGGGCGAGCGGGTCTAGTCCTGTCCGGGCGCCGAGTCCTGCGCACACTTGGCTGCCTTCTCGGAGTGAAGCTAGCTGCACGAGCAGTGTCGTCTGCGCTTTAGTGTACGTGTGGTGTGGCATTCGTGTGCACCACACCATATCACTCGTTGCGACAACCGGTTTACACACCAACCTGTTCACAACCCAAGAAGTTGCGTCGAGCGTCAGTTCTTCTTCTTCCGCCGGTCCTCTTATCATGTGCTTCCTGTGCTCGGATGAACCCATTGAGAATGATGTGCGCAAGGGCAACCCCGGCGCGTTCCACGTGGGCATGATGCAGGCTCCTGGCGCCGACCCCTTGTGTACGTATCGACGACGGCGGCGAAGAAGGAGAATGCTGAGCTAACCAGCTACTTTGGATGCAGGCTGCCTGGGCTCGTGTCTGTGTCCGTGCTGCGCGCAGATTGTCATCCGCCGCAAGGCGCTCAACTACGACATGAGCAACTACACGTGCTGCCAGGGCTACATGGACGGGATCGTGCCGTGCGCGCGCTCGGGTCACTGCGGCGAGTCTAGCTGCCCCAACGGCTGCCTGTGCCTCGAGGTTGGACACTGCTCTGCTGTGGATGTGGTAGTCGTGAGCATGGGCTGAAGCTGTGGGCTCTCTTGTTTGGTACTTCCAGGCCTTCTGCTGCAACGGTTGCGCCGTGTCGGCCACGCGCATGATGGTTATGGACCGCTACCGTCTGCAGCCGGACAAGTGGGACAACCGCATCATTGTACGTGCTGTCGGCTGACGGTAGAGCTCCAGTCTGAAGAGATTGACTCACGATGCCTTACTTTCCTTTTTGTGTTTGTCGCTTCGCTAGCGATGCAACAACTGCATCCAGCTGGTCAGCTGCGTGTGCAGCCTGCTGTCCATCTGCATCTCGGAGCTGGGCGACCTGGCGGACATCATGAACTGCATCGCGCAATGCACGTACGCCACCACGCAGGGCTGCATGACGGCCCAGGTGAACGTGGAGCTCCGTGAGCGCGAGAAGGCCTTCGAGGTGCAGGACGAGAGCATGGAGCGTGTCTAAGCACGCGACGTCGCCCAGTCGTCGGCCGGCCATCCTTGCGTCGACAACGAGGGTCCGCAGGGCGAAGATTCGTACTTACCACTTCATGTAAAGCTTGATGCAAATTCCTTTCCAGCGATGTACATGTATCAGCTGCGGTACCCACTTGGTTGTTTATGGCAAAAGTTAAGTGCCTTGAAGCTGGAGTTGCAGAATGACTAATAGTGGCAATCTATCATTCAGCATAACCTCTGTTCTGTCATGTAGTAGATCGGTAGGCGCAAATACGGACCATGGCGGCGGAGCAGCAGCAAGAGCATGAGGCGACAGTGCAGGGCCGCGTGACGGGGATCATCTACCCTCCGCCGGACATCCGCGCCGTGGTGGACAAGACGGCGCAGTTCGTGGCCAACAACGGCCGCGCCTTTGAGAGCCGCATCGTGGGCGAGCGCATGTCGGCCAAGTTCTCGTTCCTGCGCGAGGCGGACCCATACCACGCCTACTACGAGCACAAGGTGAGCGAGTTCATCGCCAAGAAGACCGAGCCGCCGCCAGCTCCGGAGCAGGAGAAGGAGGAGCAGCAGCAGCAACAGCAGAAGACGCAGGAGGTCGTCAAGGCCGCCGAGACGACGGGCGACGTGGTCGTGGAGAAGAAGGCGGTGCAGGACGTGACGGCCCAAGCGGCCAAGAAGATCAAGCAGAAGGAGCTGCAGCCGCCGCCCGAGGAGAAGTTCATTATCAAACACCCGACGCTCAGCGCGCTGGACCAGGAGATCATGTACCTCACGGCGCAGTACACGGCGCTGAGCGGCAGCTCCTTTCTATCCGGGCTCGCCACGCGCGAGCAGCGCAACCCGCAGTTCGACTTCTTGAAGCCCACGCACCCGCTATTCGCCTACTTCACGGCTTTAGTGGAGAGCTACACGCTCGTGCTGGCCAAGCCGGACGAGCAGATGAAGCGGTGGGTTGGCAGGAGCTGATGCAGAAGGTTGATGGAGGTTTTTAATGGTGTTTTGCAATTGCAGGATAGAGGAGGGGGTGGAGCGCATGCAGGTGCTCGATCGATGTGTCCACCGGATGGAGTGGCAGCGCGCGGAGCAGGAGCAGAAGGACAAGGAGGCGGCGGAGAGCGACGCCGAGCGCCGCGCACTTGCGCAGGTTGACTGGCACGACTTTGTGATCGTAGAGACCATCACGTTCGACGACGACGACGACTTGGGGGCGTCTGCTGCTGCAGCCGAAGGGGAAGCCAAGGGATCGGACGATGAAGATATGGATATGGAGGAGGACGAGGACGAGGACGAGGACGACGAACCGAAGCCAGAGATTAAGGTGGTTCAGAATTATGTACCGCAGGCGACGGCGGCGACGGCGCAGCACCCGCTGCTGAGTGTGGACGGCAAGAACGTCTCCTCTGCTGAGGCCAATGAGCACATGCGGATTCTGCTGATGAACCCGAAGTGGCGCGAAGAAACTCAGCGGCACTTGGAGAAGCAGAAGGAGAGCTCGTACGCAGCAGGCTCGGCGATCGCCGAGTCACTGCGGCGGTTTGCAACCAAGCGCGCAGATATCTTTGCCAGCTCTGCCGAAGAAGAAGCGCGGTTGCTGCAGGCGACCACAGCGCCAACGTCCGCTGATCAACAGCAGCAGCAACAGGGCGAGGATGACATGGAAGAGGATTCAGAGGAAGAAGAAAAGCAAATCGAGGCTCCTCAAAGCCACCCAGCTTCGATGTCGTCTGAGGCTGAACAGCTCCCGACAAGCGATCCCAGCTCGCAACCATCAGGCGTTCCAATGTTCTCAGCCCCCATGATGAGCGCTCCAGGCATGGGGATGGTTCCCCCTGGAATGGTTCCTCCTGGTATGGTGCCGCCCATGGGAGCTCCTGGTTTGGTGCCGCCCATGGGGGGTATGGCTCCGCCTGGTATGATGATGGGAGCTCCAGGTATGATTCCTCCTGGTATGCGAGTTCCTGGTGTGCCACCGGGCCCCCCCGCCATGCGCATGCAAGCACCAGGAGTAAGCAATGGCCCACCCGGCGTCGGCCCTCCTGGCGAGGACGAACCAGCGGCAAAGAGGCAGCGTACCGGCGGATCATCGTTGCTCCCAGAAAGAGAGTTTGCTTCCCGGCATCCAGTGCGTGTGGTGATGTCATTGATGCTAGGAAGTTCCTAATTCAATGTGGTCTTGTGTCTTGATACAGGGAATGGTGCGGCTGGTGGTCAAGGTGCCGAACGACCCGGACAACGCTCAGTGGAAGTTGGAGGGGCAGACGCTGGATGTGGAGATAGACGTGAAGGACAACATGAGGACACTCAAGCAAAAACTGATGGTACGTACGGGGTGGCTCACACTGGCAATACACACTGACTTTGCTTTTGCTTGATGCAGGCCGAGTTGCAGAACATGCCGGTGAACAAGCAGCAGCTCAAATTCTCAATGGGGTTTGTCAAGGACGCGCTCACTTGTGCGCATTACAACTTTGTCAGTGGCACGGAGCTCGAGCTGAGCGTTCGCCAGCGTGGTGGCAGACGGTAGAGAACCAGGCCTAGCCAAGAACAAAAACGCAAGCATCGTGGAGTACCGTTTACTCGAGTGAGTACAAGGCGCTCAAGGTCGAGAACCAACGATTGCCGTTGTCTATAGATGCGGGCCAGTTCTTCCTTTCTACTCCCCAATCCCAAAAGCATGATCACCGCAAGTCGCCTACACAGCAAACCGTTGGCGACAACGACGCTTAAGATGATAAAAAGCGATCTTGCAGGTACAGGCCATCGTCTAATACCCGTCCAGCTTTTCTTCCCTCAGGTCGATTTCTTCTGCGCATTTGACCATGTACTGGAGCTCGACGGCGAATTGCTTGGTGGCTTCGAGGTCCTGGTCCTGGTCGTACACTTCGCCCAGCTTGTTGATGACGGCGTCGATGTGTTGCGAGATCTCCTTGCGAATCTCGTGCAGCGCGTCCACATCAGGGGCTTCCGCGATGCGCTCTCTTCAAATTGTACACGATCACAGCCCTGTTAGTCCAATAATGTCAACGTGAATCATCGACCAACGGTGGTTCCTTACCTGATCTCCATCGTCTGCATTAACAGTTCAGGATCTACAGCGGTGCTCGCAGTCTCACCGAGAGCGTCAATGCCGTGCAATGCCAGCTGCAGCCACAAAAGCCAGCTCGTTAGTACATTATCACATCAACGAACAAGCAACTACAAGCCGCACCAGATACTTGACGCGCGTGTTGGGCGTCTTGAGCATCTTGTAGGCATCGTTGATGACGGCAGCGTTCACCGCAGACAGCTCCTGCTCGAACTGCACAGCACAAGAGGATACATGGAAATCCACATTGATACACCGTCAGTCCCGACAGACACCTACATAACAACTACGCGCCAGTGCGCCGCACCTCCGACTTGGAGCCGTAGAGATCCGGGTGCAAGCGCTTCTGCAAGTTCCAGTACGTCTTCTCGATGCTGCGCTGCTCCAGGTTAAAGTGCTTGGGGCTAGACGTACAGCAACTAGTCAGCCAAAGCGCCAGCCACGCGCAATATCACATCTCTTTCATGTATTTAACTCACATCTTGAACATCTCGAAGTAGTCGCAATGACAGCCTTTGTCGATCGGCTGGATGGCGCTGCACGTCTTGCAGAAGAAGGAGCAGCAGTCTGTCGCGTGGTGGCACTTCCAGCAGTCCGCTGCGGCAGGCACAATTGCAACCGTCAGTCCAAGGGCCTCGTCTGAGTCCATTACACGAACGAATTACGCACGTCCTTTGGCGTTGCGGTGGCACGCGGCCAGGACGTCCTCCACCTTCTCCGCAGCAGCAGCGAAGCTGCGCATCCGCAGCGGCGTCCTCATTGCGCGCTGGAGACCTCGACGCAGCAGGTTTCCCGACAACATAGCGGCAATAATGATGGGTGATCAGGCTTCCTTCACGTTTTGAGACTTGCCAAGTCGTGTGGACACTTTACAAAACGAAGTCAAAAACATTCATTCTCGTCAGTTTAGTTTTTCTGATTACAAAAGTTGCCTATTTTTGGGAGCTTCTCGAGTCACCTACACTCAAGTTGCTGGCGGCGGGAAAGATAGCACCACTTTCTTGCCCGTGAGCGTGTCGCGCAGCAGCAAGTTGGCGGCGCGGTGGACGTCCAGCTTGCCGCCTTTGACGCGGAAGCCGCGCAGCTGCGCGTACGCCTCGCACAGCGTGTAGGGGCACCACTCGTCGTCGTCCTCTTCCACGGGTTTGAGCTTGTACACCTCGTGCAGGTGCGGCACGCAGTTCTCGGCGATAAAGCGCACTGCGCTGAAAGGCTCGCGCGTCTGCGCGATGGGGAAGCTGCCGAATAGGATCTGCAGCAACACCGGCACGTTGAAGCGCGGGAACACCACGCCGGGGCAGTCGCACACGAGCACGCGGGCGAAGGCGTCGTCATCGCGCTCCAACATCTCCACGCGCTCGAAGAAGTGCGTCTGAAGGTGCTTGGTGTGGCCTGGCGTGGCCGACACGCTCACGAGCTTGCGGTCGAAAAGGCTGTTGAGCAGCGAGCTCTTGCCGACGTTCGGCTCCCCGACGAACCCAATCGTGAGCGTGTCCTTCTCTCGCTCGTCTGCCATGCGGTTGCCAGAAGACTCGTGCTGCGTGATGCGAGCGCTCACTTGGCCGATAGTCCGCATCAAGGTCGCGTTGCTCTCGTCGACGTTGTCGCGGCTGTAGGCCAGGACGGGGATATCTTGGCCATAGCGCGCTTGCAGGTAGCTCGACCATTTTTCAACGCGCTCTTTCGCCACCAGATCCGTCTTGGTGAGTACGAGGACAACGCGCTTCCACGGGAAGTCCGTGCGGATGTGCGTCATGAGTTGATCACTGACGTGCAGCAGCGGACAGCGAGCGTCCGCGAGGTGGACGAGGATGGACGAGCGCTCGATCACCCGCCAGAGCTGACGCCAGACCTCCAGGTTCCTCTCGTACAGGTTGAGCCGCGCGCCGTCCTCGCGGTGCATCTCCGCCTGCTCAAGGTGCTCAACCCACTCCTTGAAAGCGCGGTCGTCCACCTCGTTCAGCTCTTCGGGCGTCATCTCCCGGGACCACTTGGGCTTGGTCAAGATGCGCGGCTGGTTGGCTGGGTCCTGAATACCATATGCGTAAATCGACTGCGAATTGCCGCGGTCCTCCGCGTACACGAGTTCTCGCGTCGCGTCCTTCTTCCTGGCCTCGACAGCGGCCCTGGACTCCTTCTGGAAGATCGTGCGGAGATCGCCCCGTCCGGAAGACACCTGCTGCCACACAGCCGACCCAGACATCAGGACAGACCACTCATCTTAACGAGCAGCAGCTGCAAAATGCAGCACGTACCGGCTGTGGTGCAGGTGGTGCTGTCCCCTCCGTCGCGCGATCTTCTTCGTCACTTGAGTCCCGGGCGTCTCGTGCGCGGTTCTTAGCGCGCTTGTCTCGAAGCTATACGCCAATTGGCCAAGGCACAGTCAAGTCTCGGACAGCCTATCTACCAACAAGCAATGCACACGGACTTGCTGCTTCTTGGCCTTCCCACTGAAGGGCTTCTTCCTCGGCGGCATCTTCCCAACAGCTTGAACAAAAGCAATATTTTGACCGACTTTGGTGTGACATACACAAGTTACAAAAGGTCTCATCTGAGATGGAGTATGGATGGCTACAGCTTCTTGCGCGGCGTGGCGGTGGCGTTGGCGTTGATGGTGGGCGCGAAGGTGCACTCGCGCATCTCGCGCTCTTGCCGCATGCGCTGCAGCCGCGCGTTGCGCTTGCGCACGTAGTCCGGGTCGTACAGCCGGCTGGACACGTTCACGACGTCCGTCTTGGCCGACTGCATGGACGCCTGCGAGCTCGAGCCGATCGAGTCTCGCGACGAGATCGAGTCACGACGGGTGAGGTGCGGCGTGAACGAGCAGTTGAGGCTCTCGCGCCGGTCGCGGATGTTCTTGAGCTTCTCGTCGCGGTTCTTGTAGAAGTCAGGCTGGTACAGCCTTGAGAACACGGCGCCGCCGTCCGTGCGGATGCTGGTGCGCGATTTCTGCGAGCCGCACACGGAGCCCGTGAAGTTCTGCATCCTGGGCGTGGGCAGTAGTGAGATGTTCTCTCGGGTCAAAGCCGCCACGCGCGTGGGGCGCGGCACCGTGCGGGGCGTCAATGTCTCGCGCCGCTTGGTGGGCGTCTTGAGCCCGGGCGCCGAGTGGTCGAGCTCGCCGCGCTGCATGAGGCCCGCGTTCTTGTAGGGCGACATGTTCCCCACATTGGTGGCGATCTTGCGGCCCGAATTAATGCCCGACTTGGAGAAGCTGTCTGAGCCGCCGCTGGCCGTACGCAGCTTCATGCGGTACCGCGGCTGCGTGTACTCGGCCGAGAACAACTCGTCCGCGAAACTGCTGGGGTCATCGTTGCCAACGTCGCGCACAGCCTGCTGCAGCCGCGCCACCTCCTGCATGAGCTCATAAACCGAAGGCAGCTCGTCCGTGTCGTCACCGTCGTCCATGTCCAACTTGCGGCGCACAGGCGGCGGCGACGACGCACCTGTCCCCGCTGTGTCCATCGCTTCTGGCATGCAAAAGGAATTGACGAGCAGATACTTCTCGTTGATGTGCCGTACATCGTTTTCATACTTAACGTTCCCAACTCCCGCATTAACAAAGTACACAAGACATCAGACGTGAGTCAAGTACCTCTCTTGGCTCCTTGCAGATGGCAGACTCAGCGTCATCGGGCGAGGACACGCCCAAAAGCGCCAGCAACAGCAAAGCGCCGGCGCTGGACGATCCCGAGGAGAGCAAGGACGCAGAGAAGCTGCCTCCTCCAGAGACTGCCGCCGACGCGCTCCACTGCGTGCTGTGCGGACTAGAGGCCAGCTCCTCGACGCGCCTCGTGCGCTGCAAGAGCTGTGGTCGCCACTTCCACGCGCACTGCGCCAACTTGCCTCTGCCGCCGGAGGAGGGCAACCTCTTCTGCCGCCATGCGTGCTACGCCGACTTTAGCAAGCAGCAGAGCAAGGGCCCGATATTCCGCACGGGAGACTACCCACGTCTCGCCACTCAGATCCAGAGCGTGCTGCAGGAGAAGTCCGACCGGCTGCAGGTGCGTCGACAGCTCCCGCTTCAGGAAGTGAGCACCGGAGCGGGAAGAGGACGCGGTCGTGGACGTGGAAGAGGGAGGGGGAGAGGACGGGGAAGAGGAAGGGGGCGAGGCAGGGGGAGAGGCGCAGGATCGAAGCGAGCGCTGCCGGAGGACACGGATGACGACGCCACCCGCAGCCGCGCTCGCCTGTCGTCTATGGACGGAGAAGGCCCCTCCGTCTCCAACGAAGCCGACCCGTACACTCCGAGGAGCACTTCGTACCCGTCTGAACAGCGTCTGGATGCCATGACAGCGCACAGTAGTAATAGTAACGACAACACCCCGCGCCACGAAGACAGCCTACCACCGTCGTCGCGGACGGCGTCCCCAGCTTCCCGACGGCCCTTGCGAGGCTTTGATACCGAGCAAGACAGGCACTTTCGCAGTGTACCGAGCATGCCATCGTCGGCTGCGATGCAGATGGCTCGGCAAAGCCGAGGCGAGTATGCGGCGGCCCCTGACCAGCTAGGCGCTGATGGGCCCCGATCGCGTCCCGGGTTTTCGTCGCCTCAGTTGTTTCCGATCGGGCGTCAAGGCCAGGATGATCCGCGGTCGCTTCAATATCCTTCCGCGTATAATTCGCTACCCTCGTTCTTCGATGGCCGCTCGTCTGGCCGCCTGCCGCCTGTGCAAGGTCCTAGCCAAAGACTTTCGCCAGTCATGCACGCTGCTCAGCAGCAACGACAAGAAGAAGGCCCACCGCTTCGACGTGACTTCGAGCCTTTCCGTGGGGCTTCAACCGGACCGTCGCCCCCTCCAGCTCCCTTCGGGGATCCACGTGGTGGCCCACTGCCGAGCTTCAAAGATGCCGCGATCAACTACAGACCGCAGGCTCCCTTCCAATCGCATCAACCCCCCATTCGCCATCACACTCCTAACATCCCGTGGCGGAACCCGTCCGCCTTCCCATCGGAAATCTATGAGCGGTTTAGCTGCCACTCGGACGATGCGAATCGTGCCTTCCGGATCGACCTCACGCCCGTGTTCGCTGAAAAAGCGACCAAGCTTTACCAGACCGAGATCGACTTTTTCTTCCGGTGCTTCGAGTCACCGGACGTGAGCCTCGTTGTCAAAGGGATGAGCAGCGAGCTCAACCAGTACATTTGGGCGTGGCCGTTCATTCTCGAGTGCTGTGGAAACGACACGCACTTTGCCTTCGACCATTTCCAGTTCAAGCGGAATGCGGAGACGGATATGCCGGAGCTGGCTTACGTTGGGAACCTGCAGCTGTCCATGGCGTCCTTCAACTCGTATCTGGAGAAGTTTTTATCAAACGTGCCTGGCAAGGACCTTGTCGTGCTGGAAGACCACGTGACGAAAAAGACAATAACTATTGTGGCTTCCGAAAATATTATCGCGCTCAACGACTTGGTGCTCGCCAAGCACTGCGCGCAGGTACGCTTCATTCTCTTGCTTTTGCTGGGCTAGATGATGGGATTCCTGACATTCGGACTTTGAACTTGGAGCTTTACAACGACCTCATCAAGGGGTTCCAGTGGGATGTCTTTGCGGGTGGCATCCACTGCTTGCTGCAATACCTCCCGCAGCGTAGCTGGCATGAAAAGTTCTCCAGTCCGAGGCTGCATTTCAACTTTCCTGGAGCACGAGGCTCATTGACGGACCCTGGCAACGGCACGACTGATACGGCATACCAGGTAAGTGACGACACTCATAGCATCATGCAGCGGGCATTAATCGGTGCGGGGGGATCATGAATGGCAGGTGCTGGTGGGGTCGCTGGAGCTGGTCATTTTTGAACGCTTCGAGCCCCAGTACAAGGCTGATTTCGATCACATCTTGCAACGCGCGGGCTATGACGCGGATAGGAAGACGATGCTGTTGGATGCCCATCTTCGTGCTCTTCGGTAAGTGCTGTCATTCGTGCGAAATGCCGCTAGCTGAAGGTGGTCGTCACTTCCTCTCTGTGTCCTGCTGTGCCATAGCTCCGCGGGGTTTTCGTTTTCGACGGTACTTCTGCAGGACGGAGAGTTTGTCCATGTCAACAAGGTGCGTAAGAATCGAAACGCACCATCGCGGGTCGCTCGTGGTGCTGATGTCGCTTTGCCTTTAAACGTCTAGGGCCGTCAACATTTCTGGCGTGTTGTTGAAAAAGACGGCGTTAGCGGTTCGATCAACGCGCCGTGCGTATTCCTGTCCTGGGAATGGGTCTACCAGGGCGTCTCACAGCGCGGCATCTCGACCGAGTGCTGGGTACGTTCACCGTTCAAGTCGCAATTTCGCATCAACCTGATAGCTTGGAGCTCACCTCTTGTCTTCGTCGCGTAGTTTGCCATGAAAAATGCGAGCATGTGTCCGGAAGGCTGGGTATTTGACCCTCGCCGTGCGATTGTCGAAGCTGCCAAGGTGGGTTGGTCCCAGTTGCCAGTGGTGTGCGTCAACCTGAACCCGTTGCTGTGATCATGTAGTGCGGCGTCGCAATCGTGCGTACGGGGCAGTTCTTGCGGTCGGCGCTTGCGTCGGGGCGTCCGCGAACGCCTCAATTGCTGTCATTTACGGCAACGCCAGCGCCAATCGACCGAGGTGTCGTGGCTCAGCGGCAAGCGCAGATGGTGCTCTTCTTGGAGTCGATTCTTCCGTGCCTGGATGCCATCGTCGAAGAGGCATTCGAGCTGGGCCAGTCCAGCACGGACGATAGCGAGGAGTTCCGCAAGGTCTTCGACGACGAGAGCATGTGGCGCACCGTGGATGCCGACCTGCGCGATCCGCCGGCCGACAACGCGGAAAACTACTCGTGTGGCGTCTGCGGGCGGGAGATCACCAATCTGTACAAGCAGTGCTTGGGCTGCTCGGTATACTCGCGTCGGTGCCGGCCCAACATGGCCTACCCGGTCTTCCGCATCTGCCTACGCTGCCACTCGCAGCCGGAGCAGCACCACTTCAAGCCGCGTGCGATCGTGTCGTACTACGACAAGGTGCTGAGCTCCGAGGGCCACACAGGCCTGCTGCCGGCCACGCGCCACTACCAAGCGGAGCGCAGCTACTTCAAATGCCGATGCGTGCCGTCGCCCCGCTGCGCGCACTGCGGCGGGTGCGAGTCGTGCAGTTGCCTGTGCCACACGCTGTTCCAGACGCGCTTCCGCTTCACAGCTCCCGGTGCGTACCGTACTTCATTGCCTGTGTTATCTGTCCGGCAATTTGTGCGGCGGCAATGGTCGGACCAGCTCCGGCACGTGCACACTGCCACCCGTTTGATCTGCTGGCTAGTCAGGGACTGACTAACCAACCGCCTGTATCGTGCTGTCTTGCCTCCTTGCAGCGAACCTGGAGCGACTGCGCGCGGACGTGGACGCCGTCGTCAAGTACCATCAGCAGCAACTGCTGCAGCAGCAGCAACGTTAGTTAGGCGGCTTTTTGTCCACTAGTTTGGGGCGTGCAGCGTGACGGTCTCGGCCCACCTCAGCCAGCACTGCGTAAGTCTGCGGGTGCTGCTTGCTGCCGCGCCTAAAGATGAAGACTGTGAGATCCGCCTTCACCCATCATTACCTAATTGACAGCCGTGTTACCTCTCACCTCCGTGGAGGGCTCCGCGGCTACAGCGGCAAGCAATCGATCCCGCTTCTGGGTGTGGCCGCGTCATTGATGC
>KV732033.1:715-31891 GCA_000500225.2 Phytophthora pinifolia
AGTTAACTGGACCTATCAGTGGTCAAAATTAGCTTAGGCAACTGCCAGTTAGAACGACGAGTTCAGAGCAATGAAAGTATGACATGGTTTTAGCATACAACTGAATAAGTTGCACGAACGTTACTCGAAGGTTGAGATTCTAACTGGCAGTGATTTTGACCACTGATAGGTCCAGTCGCAATTCCGCATCACCGATGCATCCTATTTACATACACCCGAAATATAACACAAATATCCTGACAGTACCAACAGCACTCAATTCACAATGTTAGCACTCATAGTTTGACGGAGGCACTCACAAAGCGTATGAAACCAACTGAAAACGTGGCCACTAAAAAGCCACTCTTTCCTGTCAGTGACCAATGAAAAGACTGCATGCATCATTATTTCAACAAATTAAATTTTACGTCAACGGCATGCACTTCGTTAGGCCGGCTGCATTCGACACCCAAGCCAGAAGCTTATCACCCAACCCCTCCTCCTCATCTCATAACCCTGCCCGCCCAAATTATTTGGACCGCCTCCACGCCCAGCATGCCCAGCAGTGACGCCGAGATGCTGCTGGAATCATTGAAGGCGTTCAAGGTCACCAAGATCCACCTCGTGTCCTGTGGCTTGTGCAGCCACGCAGCACTTCATGCAATGAGGGTGCGGCTGCTCGCCTGTAGCTGCTCGGGATGCGCTGATGTTCAGCTGCCATCGCGCTGCTTATGGCGTGGCAGGACGCGAGTGTGCCAGCACCTAGGGTGGAAGAAGCTGGCACGCATATCTCACCAGCCCTGCAGTGAAACCTCGCATCACTGCTGCGATGAAAGAGGTGTCACATGAGTGGGCCGCGCAAGGCCTGATGCCTTCGCGCTTCCGCAAAGGCTTCTTTAACCTCGACGAGGCTTCGCTTTCGAAGCTTTCCAAAGTTCAACGATTTGTCCACAACTACGCCATGAACCACCTGGACAACTCCGACATCATCACCACAGTCAAGGTGAAGATTTACGAGTTCGCGTTCAGGGAGAGGACAGGAAGGTGAGGCCTTCGCATTCTCCTGGAACGTTGATGAAGCTGGTCGTCCCGTTGTTGGCAACGGCAGCGCTGATAAACCCTTCATCGTCGGTGTGACGACGAAGAAGCTGCTGCATCGATGTGACCGTGACCCGGCATCGTTCATCTTTCACGTAGACGCCGCATACAAGTTGTGTCAAGTTGCGTATCCTGTACTTGTGGTCGGCATCTCTGACAAAGCGCGCCATTTTCACCCGGTTGCAATTGTGGTGATGTCGCAGCAAGAGTCGTTATGGTACGGCGTTATCTGCGATTCGCAGTTTACACGCACGTGATTCACAAACCGCTGCTTGTGCACTACATCATGTCTGACGCAGACAAAGCGCAACGCAGTGCTGTCGAAGATGTTTTAGGATCGGATTGCAGCATTTTGCACCTTATGGGCTTCTTTCGCGTCGCTAAGAAAGTGTTCGAGAAGGCAAAAGCCTATATTCTTCGGGACGTCCACAATCTACGCTTCACGGTAAGCTGCACTGAGTTCTACGAGAAGACGGGGAGCGTCATCTCGAGTTGGTCGGCGCGGTCAGAGCTTGCAGCCTTCACGTCTTACTTCAGAAATCAGTGGCGCACGGGCCAATTTTGGCGCTGGCAGATCTTCCACACGCTTCCGGGCTTCGCCAGTACCAACAATCCCGTCGAACAGTACAATGCAGCTCTCAAGAGAGACGTTACCGTTCACCGCAAGTGAAGATGGGCGTCCTCCTCGATAGACTGCTTGAGTGGTTCCGCGCCGAGAGCGTCCAGTTGCAGCAACGCGCTCGCGAAATGGAGCGGCAGGGGCTTCTCAAGGAGTGCACGGTAAGTCGCCTGAGTATTGCATTCATGGTCGGCGATGCGTCACCAGAGCCTCCAATCTCCGGCGTTGTCCGTGTCAGATCGACGACGGCAAGTCGAGGATACGAAGAGGACCGACGTCGTACTTGCCAGCGTCAGAGCAGCTGGGTCTGCACACTGCCCGCATGGAGATCATTGGCCGGCAACACCCGCGAGCGCACTTGTCCATGCCGCTTCCACAAAAAACAAGGAGCTTGCACTCACGTGTTGTTCACCTTGAATGCGAGAGGTGACATCGACTTTTTTGGTAGTGTATCGTGGTCCAGCGAAGAAGCGCCGCATGCAACCGAAGCACCAAGGCCCAGGTCGCCCAACCTCAAATGGACACGCTCTCTCCATAACCTAGGTGTCGTTCTGCAATGACAACCGCAGAACACACACGCGCTAACGAAGAAAAGGATATTAGCTCGAAATGGTGTAAATTCAGCCTTACCAAGCGTAGTGGTCCCGCAATGGGGTGCTCGTCCGGCGTGGGTACGTCCATCATCGTGATACTCTCACGTTCCTATCGTGGTTTGATCGCCCCAAGTTCCTGTTCACCGTCGCGATGCTCTTCTTGCCGTTGATGTCGTGATCGTCGCCTTGCGCGACTTGTCTTCACACGTTCCGCACGAGCGGTAGTGCGGGCCGAAGTCCTGCACGTAGAAGCCCTCGACCTTGATGGAGACCGTGCCCAAGCCGTGCACAACCCTGTCGTCTGGGTAGCGCGCGCCGCCGCCGATCACTTAGTACACGCTGCTGGCCGAGCCGCCTTTGATGCTTAGCGCGTTCTCATACACGTCGTTCTACCACACGTTCTGGCCGCTCTGGACACAGTGCACGCCCTCCATGTGTTCCTTGCCGATGATCACGTTCTTGGGCGTGGCACCGGGCTCGATGAGGAACACCGCCGTCTTGAAGCCGCTCTCCTTGGCCGCTTCAGTTGATGTCCTTGCCCTGTTACGTCTTCATGCCGTCGTCGAACGTCATGCCCTTCTTCGTCGTGTACAGCGCAGTGTAGTAGACGCTGCATTTACTGACAGGCTACAAGACTGTCGGCATCGCGACGGCTCGGAGCGCATGGAGGTGGAGGCGAGTACAAGCGCGAAACAACGGTGACAAGGCAGTAAAAGCTGCTTGACTTCTTCAGCAGTACTATTACAGGTTTGACAGCCTGCCAGCCGCCCTTTCGGGTACACGGGAGCAGCAGAGCTTCTAGCTGGGGTGTCGACACGTCGAACTAGCTGTTTCTGGGATCGTACGTGGCCTTCTACAGCACCGCGGTAGCGCCAGCGCCTTCATTCGCGCGTGGGGGGCCAGTGTTTTGGTGCTGGGTTGACGGGCGGGATTTTTTTGTGGTGTGGACCATATATATATGTATATATAGAATCCACCAACTAGAACTGTTACCTGCTAGGCCAGTCGTCTCGTCGTCTCCTGTCATTGCTTTGTTTGAGTGCTGCCGCCTTATTTTTGAGTACAAGCTGCGCTTTGTATGAGTGGTTTTCGTATTTCCGTATTGCGGTAAATATCACCACATACAAATTGCTGATATAAAGGGTCGCTGAATTTGTACACCCTGTACATACCGATGTATATACTGACAGTTGGGATTTTACTCCTCGAGCTCCAATCAATCCAGATTGGTTCGCAAGGGGCCCAGCTCTCCAGCACCGGGTACTTGAGTTCTTGGAGGATGCGAGTGCTGACCCGCTGCGTTGGTATCGCCAGACATCGAGATGGCCGCAGCCACTTTCGATCGAAGAGGAAGTCCAGCTGGCGGACGTTTGCTACTGCCGCCCGTGAATTTGCTACTAGTCATATAGATATGGAGAAATAGGTCAAAGAAGAAGAAAATGAACGAGTCCATCCACGAGGAAGTGAGCGTCGACGAGTCCATGGAGGTATGTAGCGAAGACAACAGAGTCGCGACAAGGGCTGAAGCGGCCATCCCCATCCGTGGAGTTCGCTCGATGAAAATGAAACCAGTGGCGAATCCATGATGGAGCGCTTGCTTGGGCCAGTACCAGAAGACGCGGAAAGCCACAGCCCGACCGATGCTCACGTGGCTTCTTCGGGCGCCACGGAAGTTGGCCGTTCTCTTCCTTCGGGAAAGAGGTAGCGTATGGACACCTCTGAACTTGACTGCAATATGGAATCCCGGACGATGAACGCACTTCAAGATGTCGAGGAGACAGAGGCAGAAGATTAATATAAGCAGATGGAAGGTACGAGGAAGTGAGAAACGATGGTACATAAGAAAAAGAAGAGGAAGAGGACATCAAAGCGTCAGTGTTGAGCAAGTGGAAATCTCTGCTGTTCGCATCTGGACTGCCCCAAGCAGGCGGTACTTCGGGTCCATGGCAGGGGAAGGCTGTGTTTGCAACCTGTTTGTACAGAGTATGCCCAGCGCCGTGGTCTGTGTTGTGCGCATGGTGGAGTTGATCCGTGTTCGCAGGTTGTACGAAGAACGCCCACGGCAAGGGAGAAATTAATGCAGCCAGAAAATGCGTCCTGAAACAGATATAATGTCCTGCAAACGCAGGACCATGTGCAGGATATTTAAGGACAACGTGCAGGACCCTTTTCCCGCGCCTTCTTGCTGCAGGACACATTTAGTGGGGCTCGGAAATAACCGTACTTATATGAATGATCGGGTTTCCTAGTATCACAAGTCAAAAGACAGCAAAGCAGCGTGGTGGCGCGACTTGGAGGCGCGGAGGTCTGCGGTGTGGCGGCAAGACAAGCTGCACGACGAGCTGCTGTACGACGAGGAGGAGCTGCTGTACGAGGAGCGACGCGTTCGAGGTTCTGACTCGGTTGACGAAGCCGCAGGGAAGATTACGTTTAATGCAACGACAGTTTCTCGGTCTTTACGAAGCACGGAAGCTTGCGTGGCCTACTTCTTGGCAGTTCGGTGCTTGGGCGCCCGGAAGATTTTATATTCCGGAGGCACAGAGAGAGTGACAGGGTCACGGTGCGGAGGTGCTGGGAGACGATGCATCCCGATGTCGTCCAGCATTAGAAGAAATCGTGACGCTTCCTCCTTGGCGACGAACGCGACGAGAAACGGATAGACTCCGAAAGCTTGCTTCGCCCGACGGTTGTAGCTCTCGATCGGGTTGCTCGTCCGGTTTTGCATCTCGACGTCGTTGGCGACGAAACTGTTGACGTTCCACAACGAGGGTGCGAACGTGTTGAGCCATGTATGAGCGAAGTAATCCCAAAACTGAGTCCACAAGCGAGCAGAGCCCTTGTTCGACACCCGCGATATCGCGTACGGAATCCCCTTGGGCCTGCTCTTGTCGATCGGGATCACAGCGAGCACATCCAGGACGCCTGGGGACATCGCATCCTTAATCTGACTGGCTGGAATCCGGAGATCTACCAATTTTCGGCGCAGTGCTTGTTTCCAGTGGAACAGGCAGCCAATCACCGCAGTCCCAGAAAACACCTTTGATGAGCGCAGCTTCAAAGTCACAGGTGATGCTTGCAGGGGTCATCGGCAACTTTCCCAGCACACGAACCTAGTGCAGGATGTGCCAGTACGTCCACTCGTCCTTGGCCTCCACCAAAATGAACAGCACCGGTACGTACACATCATACGTAAGATCGGACACCATACACTCAGCTATGGCGACACCGAGACGTTCTCCTCGAATTACCACACAAGGAAGTACCCAGGACTCGTCAGCTCGCCCGGTTACGCCAGGTTTCCCCGTTCAACTGGTAGCGATGAGGCCCCGAGGCCGACAGAGCCAAGCTCAGCTCCTCGCTCAAGAAGAGCGTCTGGGGCGACAGGTGCCCGATCGCACGCTCGGGACGGGAGCCTCGCACACGGAAGTGATCAGGCCCAGCGAGAAGTCCACACGCAGCCAAGCGCGGATGAGCCAGTGTACGACGACTCACTCGGTGACCGAACTCGGCCCGTGCGCGAAGGATCTCGAGGTCCAACTGGGACCCTAGGTGCATCTTCCCTGGACGTCTCTCTTGCGTTTCCTTACCGCAGTGGGAACGCAGTCCGGCATCGAGCCCGGATGGCGCAACAACATGACGGGACAGCGCTTCCAGGGAGTAACACTGGTTTTGCAGTCGGCGGAGGCGACCAACAGCCAGCCAGCGGAACCCCCAGAGCACCTATGCCCACCGGTCAACAAGCATCTGCAAGCACGTCGACCCTCCAGCCATGCGAAGACATCAGCGAGTTGCCACTGGGAGGAAGATTACCTCCAGAATGGATCATATACGGAACTGATCAGGTTGTTGAACAGGYATATGTTTTAGAGTGATCAGATGTTTGATCTGAAAATGTCATTCGACAATATGCCGGATGCTGCGCGAGGCCGCGCAGCATCTCAAGCTGAGACCGCCGCTCACGGCTGCGCTGCTGCTCACGGCAGGGCTGCTCAATGCGGCGCTGGTGCTCAAGGAGGCGCGGCTGCCCAAGATGGCGCTGGTGCTCATGGCGACGCTGTTGGGTATGGTGGCGCTGGTGTCCAAGGAGGCGCTGGTGCTCATGGCGGCGCTGGTGCTCATGGCGGCGCTGGGGCTCATGGTGGCGCTGTTGCGTATGGCGGCGCTGGTGGCCAAGGAGGTGCTGTTGGGCAAGGCGGTGCTGACGTTCAGCATATTGAAGCTGCTCAAGCTGGGACTTTGGTCGAAGCCACTGCAGCGGGCAGATTACGCCAGGAACGCACAACGCGCTACTTCCGCGGCTACAAGTACACACGAGCCTGGTGGCGCCACCATGAGCCCCAGCGCCACCATGCGCCCCGGCGCCTCCTTGGACACCAGCGCCACCATACCCAACAGCGTCGCCACGAGCACCAGCGCCATCTTGGGCACCAGCGCCTCCTTGGACACCAGCGCCGCCATACGCAACAGCGCCACCATGAGCCCCAGCGCCGCCATGAGCCCCAGCGCCGCCATGAGCCCCAGCGCCGCCATGAGCACCAGCGCCTCCTTGGACACCAGCGCCACCATACGCAACAGCGCCACCATGAGCCCCAGCGCCGCCATGTGCCCCAGCACCGCCATGAGCACCAGCGCCTCCTTGGACACCACCCAACAGCGTCGCCATGAGCACCAGCGCCATCTTGGACACCAGCGCCTCCTTGGACACCAGCGCCGCCATACGCAACAGCGCCACCATGAGCCCCAGCGTCGCCATGAGCACCAGCGCCTCCTTGGACACCAGCGCCGCCGTACCCGACAGCGCCGCCTTGAGCGCCAGAGCACTATGTGTAGCGGTAACTTAGTGGCTGTCAGATCTTCTGTAACTAGACGCGGTAGAATAATGCAGATTACCTCTCCAAATCGATGATCTGACCTGATATCTGATCAGAGCGAAAGTGTTCCAAACTCTGATCCGTTCCGTATATGACCACAAAAAATCTACCGGGAGGAAAGCCAAGCCGCAACAACATCACCATTGAGCTCTGGTGCGTTCGACGCCGGGGTGAGGCGTTGGTGGCGCAAGTTCATGGATCAACTCACGGATGCTCAGGTACTCGACGGTTATCGTTGGGCGGACATGCAATGCCACAGCATATTTGCTGCATCTCTTCGCGGTGATGCCGCTGACTGGTATTCAGAGCTGCGTGCTGTTCGCTCCAATCTGACCTCGCCAGAAGTCGGGTTGTTACTAGTCGAGAAGTTCAAGTCAAAGCTCCCGGAGCAGGAGCTTCTGAGCAGAATCATGGCTGAGTCCAAGCGACGCCCCGAATCTTACCAGGAATATGCCCAATGGCTGCTCAACATGGCGGATTCATTACCTGGAGGAAAGGGTGTCGAGGCAAACGCGCGGCAGGCTCTGAACACATTCATCAAGCGGGACTACTTCAGGTTCACAGACGAGCTGAAGTCTTACGCTGAGCGGGTTGGCTCTACAGTCCCTGTGGCTCGAAAACTCCAGATGCTCGTGGATCACCTCGTGTACATGGCTGATAGCGAAGGGCGACTGGCACCCAAGTCGACAGGTCAAGCCGTACCTGAAACGCGCTCGAAGAGACACCACCATATCCTTCATTAAATCTGAGAGTGGTCCGGCTACAATCGTCGAGCACAAGCGCAAGAGACAGCATACGCAAAAGGGAGGCATGCCTCGAGACTCCAGCTCGAACGTGCGCTGTTTCAACTGCAACCAGCTCGGGCATATTGCCAGAGACTGCCCGGAGAAGCAGGGCTCCAACAACACTAGATGGCGTCTGCAGAGAAGCGCGGCAGCCGCACTCAACGAGGACAAGAACTGAAGTGGTGGCATAAGGTGGAATAGAGTCCTGCTTGACTCTGGTGTGTCGTTCCACCTGACGGGCCGCCTACAAGATATGACGTGTCTGAAAGAAGTGGAGCCACCAATTCGCGTGACGGTCGCCGACGGTCGGGTTGTGCAGATTAAAACTGTCGGGGATCTTTCTATTGCTGCTGTCGTTCACCAAGGAAAGCAGACCATCACTCGACAACTCGCCGTACACAACGTGTACCATGTGCCTACGCTGTCGGTGACGCTGTTGTCCATTTCACAAATGGTACACAGTGGCTATGTGGTACAATTCGCCGAGAACGAGTGGAGCGTGATGCGAGGCAAGAAACGAGTGGAATTTCTCCACGCTAAGGGATCCAACGGCGTCTACGAGGTAGAGACCACTGTCTCCCATATTGCACCAAGCGCCACTGGTCCAGCTTTGCTGGCTGCCCTGCGGACCAACGTGTCGCTGGCTACATGGCACAAGCGCTTAGGTCACTTGAACCTGGCAGACTGCAGAAGACTCGCAGCGACCGATGCAGTACGCGGGATCGCAATACAGCATGGTGCAGATCCTCCGGTATGCCGTTCGTGTGCGTTGGCCAAAATTACGACAACAACCGCGCCGCCAGTACGAAGTTCAAGTGATGAAGCTGCCGAAGGCGTCTGCCATATGGACCTCAGTGGCCCTGTAAAACGATCATATGATGGGAGTGAGTTCTTCGTGGTAGTCGTGTGGCGCGATTATATCAGAGTCTACGGTATCCGCAGCAAGGACGATGACAGTGATAAAGCGTCTGCATTCCTGAAGTTTATTGAACGTCGAGCTCAAGTTCCTGCAACAAGTATCAAGACCGTGCGCACGGACGGCGGCACGGAGTTCATGGGGGCTGACTTCCGAAAATTGGTGGTTGACGAAGGTCTTCACCACCAGCACACAACCCGCTATCGAAGCAGAGATCGATCAGAATGGTGACCGAAATGGCTGCGGCCATGCTGATCGTGAGTCGACTGCCACATTACCTTTGGGAGGACGCACTCAGGCACGCTGCATATATTCGGAATCGGATTCCGAAACATGGCTCTCGGATCACGCCGTACGAACGATTGTTCATGACCAAGCCATCATTGGCAGGGCTCCCCATCTTCGGTCAAGCCGCTGTGGTCCGAACTCCAGAACCACTCCGGCGCAAGAACATCAGGTTTGATGGTCGTGGCAGTATTGGCGGATTCGTTGGCTTTAGCGACGAAATTCGTGGCTATCGAGTTTATATTCCTGGTCAAGGTCGCCCCATCAAGGAAACTACAGACGTGATCATGCTCGATACAATGGTGGTGGACGAGGTAGTCCTGGAGGACGACCTCGATCCTCCCAGTGCTGTTGATGGAGACAGCACACTCGATTTCGAGACTCACGACTCTCGAACCTTATCCCAAGACGAACTCCGGTGCTGTGGATGAGCTGCGCGACACTGGCTGGTCTTCGAGTGAAGTGGAACAAGCTAATGGAACCTCCGAATTGACTCGGAGAAGACGGTCGGAACGCATCTCGGCGCGGGGGATTACTACTGCGTTCCTGTGTCATGCAGAAATCATTCGAGAACCCCTCACTTTGGGTGAAGCTCAACGGTCTCCACAATGGCCGCAGTGGCAGCGCGCGATTCGGACTGCGCTCAACGCGCTGGAAGCCAACGGCACGTTTAGTCTTATCGATGCTCCTGAAAATGCGCACGTCTTGAGCAACACTATACATTTTCGCATCAAGACCGGTCCAGAGGCGAGATTGTGTAGCAACACTATACATTTTCGCATCAAGACCGGTCCAGAGGCGAGATTGTGCAGTTCAAAGCCCAAGTTTGTGCACGAGGCGACAAACAAAATTTCCTGGTCGACTACATCGGGGTTACGCGCGCTCTGGGTCTCAAATTTACGTGAGCAGTTTGTGGTCTACAGAGCAGGAGCCCAACTTCGAGAAAAGAAGTGAGCAATTCTCAAAACATCAATCGTAAAAGCATGTCGAGAGCTTATTAAGGCTGAAGCAGATGCGGAAGTAGCTCGTCTACATGCGGAGCATTCCGAAATAGCCTTCAAGTTGGAGCCACCCAGCCGATCGGAAATTACAAGTTGGATCGCATGCTGCTCGGCCGACTTGACAGCACAAACAATTGCGAGTGGCTTCGCAAAAGTTGGAATATTGAATGACACGCGAGAAGCTGAAGCTGAATCTGAGGCTGAATCTGAAGTGGAAGTTGCGTGCGTTGAGAACAGCTTAATCGAGGAGCTAGACAATTGCAAGCTGGCAGACAATGAAGTCAATTCTGACGATGACGTTGGGTCTGGTGAAGAGATCAACAGTGATAGCGAAGATGACTGCAGCTGATCAGCTTAATAAACTTGGTTATACATACAGCAACGTGTCCTTAAGTAGTCGGCGCAAGTAGTCGGCGATGACGATGACCCGCACGTCTTCATGCAAATGCACGAGCGGCTCTGACACGGCCTCATGCGCTCTCGTCTCCTGCACAGCGGCTTCCACGACGGCTCCCACGAGACTCCGATCACCAATGAGACAAATGATAGCCGGAAGTCTCGCGTCGCTCTAATTGAGTACTGCTGGACTGGAAAACTAATGCTCGAGTCGACACCAGGGTTTCAATATCGCAAACGGACCAGGCCTCAATGCCATCCATATGACAAACGCTGAAGCAAGCTGTACACCAGTACGAATCCATCACCGTCCCACCAGAGCGACCTACGGAGCATCTGTTCACCCTGGCTGCGATAAGTTTGTTTTTCCATCATGCGCGCTGCACAGACCTTTATATTAAACATTGCTGTTGCACCCGGGATGCGTGCACCTATGGTATACTCGAGTTTCGTGGATCTCCTCAGGAAACCTGTTAATTGTGAGTCCCAATTTCTGCCCGCGCTCACGGCAGTTGTTGCGAAGGTCATGATGTTATAACGGTACAAGTCTCGCCGGCAACCCTTGTAATGGCAGCGTCCGCACACGCTAACACCCTAGCAAGTGAAATCGTCAGGCCCCATCCTGCAGTCCTACCGGGATCGTTCTCGGTAGCGGCTCAGATACTCAGAAGCGGGTCCTCGTACGCTACATTGACGAAGCCCTGCAGGCTGAGGGGTCGTGGAGACGGAGGCGCCCGAGCAATCTGCTGCTGTTGTTGGACCAACAAATTCTGCGTTGGTCCAACAACAGCAGCAGATTGCTCGCGTTGCTGCATCATGTCCATCATCAGTTGCATCAGAGCGTTCTCCGAGGACTACTTCCTCCGCAAAATCGGCCTCATCCTCGACAGGATTGTGCATGTTCTCATACTGCACGACCATCACCGCTTGTGGGATTGTCTTCACCATCGTGGTCGTCAGTGCAGCCTTCCACTCACGTTTCCTCAGGCCAGACAGGAAGTATTGGTATCGCATCTGCGGGTCGTAGCACTGGGCAACATCGCACAAGCTCGAGATCTGATTACCCCAGACCTCCCTTGAGCCCGTTCGTAAAACGCTGTCCCCATCATGCAAAAATAATGTATGACGGTGCTTGGGATTTGCACCTGGTGCTGATATTGCTGCCCTTAGGACGAAGATTATACGGTGTGTAACTGTACCCGTCGTGGGCATGTACCGAAAATCGTAGCCATTAGATAGCAAAACTCTCAAATTAAACGTGGGCTAAACAGTTGAGAGTTAGAATAACTATTAGCTTTAGATAGGGAGGTGTCTGGTGAAATGCAGGACTTCTTCCCTGATTCTGCAGGACCTTTTTTCTGTCTGCATTCAGATATCTCCACGGCAAGGCCTATGCAGCGCGCATGGCGGAAACCGTCCCTCACCCGGGTGGAACGCTTCGGTGCCAGCAGAACGGATCGATCCCGCGTGGTATGGAGTACCTCATTTGGCACGCATCGGATTGCTGTTTCCCAAAAGATGGCGCTAGACCGTGGTCGATGCACGGAGCGTGAGGAGCAAGGGTTCAACAACCATGGCGTGGTGTCGGCCGGGACGGACGACAGCAAGAAGACGTTCTAGCTATACGAGCGAAGGAGTGCCATGCCACGGACCAGGGTCGAGTCGTGACCAGGAGGGCAGGGCGCGCTGACGGCGTGCGAGTTGTGAGCTCAGTCGAAAATCTTCCTTACGTTAGTCTAGTCAAGAACGCTAACAATAATTTATTCTTTTGGCTTAGTGTTGCTTGTTCTAGTCTCCCACTTCCGCCGTCTTCACACCGCCCGGTCCTCTTAACGGACCCGCAGCTACCCGACCTAAACGACTTAGGGAGAATGCGCGACATTTGGTGGAGAAGCAGGGTAGCTTGGTTCGGGATCACGTAGTGTGATCAAGGCGCGTGGACTTCAGCTGGTCATGCCTGAGCCCGGGACGTAGCGTGCTCGACTGAGGTAGTCGGCATCGGAGCTGTATCGACGGGAACGCTTGCTGAGTGAAGGACCCAAGCGCTCGAGAGTGCTGCGTCTAGAGGAAGCGGCGAAGACCCTGACGCCGACTACAGGGACGCTATCGCGGACGTGTTCATGACCGATTTGGAAGAAGGAGAATAAGAAAGACACATGATTCCAGAGGCAAGCCCGACGTGGGGTGGAGTGACCATTCCCCCCCCCCGACCAACTCGTTCGGACCTGACGACTCCCGATGGATTGGGGGCCGTGCGAGATGTGGTGCATCAAGCCATGAGTAGCACGACCGGAAGAGGAGATTTGAGTCATGATCAAGGTGTTGCCGTCGATGGATTCGCGACAGTCACCACGTCGACTACGCCGAGCTGGGAAACGACCGTGGACCAAGCACGAGGGGACCATACCTTTTCGTACGGACAAGGTGGGGACACTCAACCGGGCGCTCCGCCCCATAATGTGCTTATGTCCTCGTCACAGCCGACCCAGCCCTCGTCGGCCCAGGCTTCGGTCGAGTTCGTGCGTCTATCGGCTTCTCAGAGCAGGCCGATCGGTGGTGGACCGGTGTCGGAACCTCAGGCTCGAGTGGGTGACCGGTTGGACAACCGCCGACCTCGACAGGGACGTCGTCTAGCGTCATGATCCCTCAGACAGCTCCAGACGGTCAACAACAAGGAATGAGGGGGCGATACTACCTCCGGCCTCTGGATGGCTAAGAAGCGCTCTGTACCCGTCGACCACTCCAGGAAGGTTCCTGGTTCGACCTTCCAAGGGAAGCAGAACTTGATGCCTCCCGGAACGAGCAGTGGAATGCAGTCGCTGCCGGCGATGGCCTCGACCAACCTGCAGTATGCTCAGACTATTGCCGGTCCGGGAGCGTTCCAACAAGTTGGACCTCCGGCTTTCGGCCCGACGAGCTCAGGCCGGCAAGTACCCGTACAACGTGGGCCCGGGCCTTGGTTATGCGGCTCCTACCCCGATGGCCCCGCTACCTACTAGTGGAGGAAGTTCCGGTGGCACGCCCGGTTTTGGCTTGAAAAATCCATTCCCCCAGCCAGTTGACTGGCAACGGGCACTACAAGATCGAGGGCTACGACCCAGGAAGGTTCGGAATGCCTTCCAATATCAAGAACGCTGTACGCATGATCCAACCATTCTACTCGGACGGATCCTCGGTTGAGAAGGCTCAGTCCTTTTGGGACTCGTTCGAGCGAGCTACTCTTGGCTTGACAGACACCGTGAGACTGAGTGCGTTCCGCGAGTGTTTGAAAGGCAAGACGGGAGAGAACTGGTGGATGTATTCGCAAATCCCGGACTTTGAGACGCTTCGTCGCAGGTTTCACAACCAATTCGTCTGACAGACTCGTCTACAGATGATCGAGCGTCTCAAGAGTACAAAGCGAAATGTTGGTTTATGAAGTTCGTCTTGCTTGCCTTCGAGTTGTCTGACAGCAAATCAAAGCCACACTTTACCATCCTGAAGTACAGGTCGCATATTGAAAGGCACCAAAGATCCATAGGGATTTGGCTTTTGCATCATCATTTCCGATGCAAAATCGATCCAGCAGATATTAATACCAACGGGTACTCAGCGTCTTGGAGAGCTTGAAGTGCAGCGTGCATGTCAAAGGTAAAACGACAACACATTTGCTTTCGATGCCACCGTTGAACTGGTCGTCGTCGATCCTCAACAATGTGTTGAAGATCACTTCCCAGCCGTCAGCCATCAGACTGACGGCTGGAAAGTGAAGCAGAGGCTGCCTCTGCTTCACCAAATATAAGTCCAGCTTACTCAACGATCGCGGCGGTTAGAATCGGCGCCCGACGCTAACGGAATGCGCGGCCGATGGACGACGAGGCGCGGCAATCGGATACGGAGGCGGCAATTCTTGCAGAGGATCGATGCCAAGTCCGCGATGACCCCTTCAAGACCACCAAGAAGCAAGGCTTCGCCCCTCTCAAGCGCAAGATGGACGCGTTCGAGAACCAAATGGCGACAATCCGTGCTCGACTGGAAGCAAGACGTGAATTCGCATCCCCGCCGCAAGATGTCCACCTTCCTGCAGTGAATGCCAGTCTCCTGTCTCCCTCCACTACCGTCGAGACGTCGCCATCGCTTGGCCGTTTGAAGCTGCCCTTGTTGCGACGAATTGAGCTCACCAAAGCAGCGAATGCTCCGCCGAAAGACCCGTTTCTCGAGGTGGAGAACGTTCTTCATCGCACCATCAGTCGAGACATTTACGTGCGAGACGCAGACAATGTGACATCGAAGGAGCTGGCAGCAGTGGCAGCGACCAAGGAAGCTCAGCAGCTGGGAGAAGAAGCTCGGAAGCGCATGGTGAGCTACACACAGAACGAGAGCGGGTGGCACTTTGAAGAACGCACGTCGAGGTACGAGCAAGTGAGGGAGGCGAAGCACCAGGCCGAGAAAGCGCAGCAAGAGGCCGATTTGCAGCGTGATACTGCCCGGCAGATGAAAGCCCTGCTACGCGATCCATACGGGGAGCTGCGATCTATCCCGATGCCGGGGAAACTCCTATCACCGATGGCTCCGCTGTCTCTGAAGACGGCAGAGGTCGAGCGGATTTGGATCCTCGCTGCTCCATCGACCAAGTTGTCGTTCACACCTCGAGACGAGACGCCAGCTACGGTGCTTGACAGCGAGAAGGAGCTGTCGATGTACGTGGTGTACTACATCGCAGCGTCCGAGGTGAATACCACCAAAGTCGAGACGGAAGACCAATGGCAGGATGCACTAAGCGGCGACTGTCCGCCTACGAGCGGCTGGATGTGCTGCTCGGTGCATGGCGTACCTCCCATTCCCGAGCTAACGGCGATCCGGTCTGGAATGCAGACTTGGACGGTCGCAGGCGCTGGTGCCGGCCATCTAAACGGCAACTACGTCGCCAGCGGCGTTCATGACGGGGTGTGCAGGTTCAAGTCATCGGCTGGTGTGGAGCTCTTCCGGAAATGTGTACCAGTGTCTGCTTGTCTCTCGCAGGTTTTACGCGGCGGAGAAGCAGCTCGACCGGAAGCAGCCAGCTCGACCGTCACTGAGGAGGAGCTGCGTCGAAAGGATAACGCCAGACTAGTGAAGCAGAGAGCCCAGCCGAGAATGAGTATGAACGAGGCGATCGAGAGTCGCAATAGTGCTTCCTCTCTATTGCCGGGAACCCCGTCAAAGCTTGCTGGAAGCAGCGTAAGGAACCAAGCGTCTCGAGCTGCAGAAGATGCCAGTGACGTCGCAGCGTCCCGTCCTGAGCTGACTGCCTCGTTATGCAGAGAATGGGTTCTTTTCGCGAAGTGTTCGCGGCGTCGGTCGGGGTCTGAGGCAAACGCGCCTCTGACGAGAGGGATCGGGCTTGGCTGCTTGAAGCGGCACTACTACATCTCGTTCGAGGAGAAGGCAGCGATGACGGTGTGGGTGCAGACGAAGGAGTCGTGGCTCGAGAAGAACGTACTAGCAGTGATCATTGCGCGCGAGGCGCAGCTGGAACGTGTGCATCACCTCAGTCACAAATGCATCGTCTCCTTCCAGCAAAACTTGAAAGCGGAAACGGAGAAAGCCAAGACGAAGTTGCTGGCCGAGTTGAATCGTGTTCGCTTCCTGACGGTGAAAGTCCTGGAAACCATCGACCGGTGGCGGCAACACGCTCGAAAGATCGGGTTTGCGCGCTATGACAACTCGCCAAAGCAAGCAAACAATGCAAGCAAGCGAGACGATCCAGCACGTGGCGAGCAGCCCCAAACAGAAGCTCCATTACTGGGATGGTCGTCGTCGATCACGCTGGAAACCGGGAAGCAGCTGTACAAGGGATCGAAGGCTTTCGTGTCAAAAGTCAAGCGCTTCCGTCGCAGTGAAGATGCTCGTGGGCAACGAGAGCGACACATTGTGTACTTGGGCTACTTCGAGACGCAAGAAGAAGCGGAACGGGCATATGATGCGCACGCCGCCTCGGAAGCGCGAAGGCTGACCACCACGGTCGAGCATCTCCCGCGTCGCCGCAACGTCTTTCGATCCTGTGGCAAGCACTTTGCAGTTGAGAGCGAGCGAGACGGTCCGAGCTTCTGCATCGAGTGCAAAGCGAAGCAGCTCGCGGCGATCCCCTCGACTGCAGCTGATGAATGGATTCCTCCGTTTTTCTACGGGACTGGCGTCAACTACATCCTGAAAATGGCGAGCGACTTGGATTTCCTAGACGGAGTATCACCGCTCAAAGCCGCGTTAAACAATGGTCGAGGGGTCGAGGGCGAGGCCTTTCCCATGCGAGGAAACGTGTTTCTCTTGCCCAAGACCCCCAGTCAAGACCCTGACCTCGCCCTTTTCACCACGTTCCCAACACCTACAGCGCCTCGTCTCGGTGAGGCGTCTGACTCGCCTTCAGTCGATGAAATCGACGAGGAAGCTCTTGATCGTGACCGGCTTTTCAAGGCACAAAAGGTCTTTCTTCAAGAACTAGAGATCTATCGACCGGCTTCTCGGTCGACACAACCTTCCACTTCAAGTTTACCCGTTAGGAAGACCCCCCAAGAAGCTGCGGTTCTTCACAATCGACGGGTTCAAGCTCTGTACTGGGATCACTGTGCTGCGCTCACGATCCAGCAGGAGAGGCCTCCTCTGGCGATGCGCCAGCCCAGCATTTGGTGCCGTCCAGACGCAGGCGAATGGTCCAGCTTGGCCGTTCGTGGGGCACATCAACGCCACTTTTTGTTCGAGGAGAAGCTGGACAAGGCGGGGAAAGACATGGTGCAGAGGCGACAAGAGGTTCTGACAGCTCTACGCCAACTGAACAAAGCGCCGCTCTATTTCGTCGCATCTCGTACGAGCTTCACGGGCCTCATCGCAGCAGGGCAGCAAGTCGGCGGCGATGTCGTCCAGCTGGAGGTAAGCAACGCAACCAAGCGACTCAAACGCTACGATTCGTGGTGCACCATGGCTCTGGTAGTGCAGAGGTGGTTTCGAGGCGTTCTTGGACGACAAAAGGCGCGTGTACGACGCCAAGCGCTTGGCTTCGCCTGTAAGTTTCGGGTCTTTTACTCCGCACAAGTCGCCAGTGTTGCAAAGACATTCTACGATACGGAAGTACGAGCCGCTGCAGTTCGTCGAGCGTACAAGAAAATTTGCACGCCGGCTTACACTCGCGCGGTCGTAATGGATGGAGAACCTGTCGTGGTGACATTCCACTCCCTTCGCCACTTCCAGCATGACGACAGCGAGTTGCGAGCGACTGCCAAGTCGTCCGTGGCGTCTTCTTGTTGCTGCACAAGTTGTGCGCGTCGATTTCGCGTCAAAGCGACTTTTCTGTCTCGTGGGACCAAGTTCGCCGTTTGTCGAGGCGTTTGCACCTGCGCGTTGAACGGTGGAAGCTCGAAACCCACGGAAGAGAGCTGGCTGGTTCGTGCGTATAGCGCTTCTCATAACGTTATCTACAGGCTGCGACTCGGGGCTCCACAGCTACAGCAACTGCTGTCGTCCCTCGCCCACTCCAATCTCAAGCCGCCAGTTGCTAGTTACCGCGCTCTCATTACCGACATGGAGGCGAAGCGGTTAGCGGCAGCCGTGGCAGCCCGTCATGCCACCTTCTGCCTTAGAAATGCTGGAAAAGCTGCGACCACTCTCGCGAACTGGAGACGTATGAACAGCGAGGCAACGCAGACACGGAAGTCGTTGACGGTAGCTCTGGAGAAGAGCCTGGCACAACTGGACAGTACCAAGAAGGCACATGGTGTTTCCATCGGCAACGCGAAGAAAGCCCTGGACTTCGCATCGCGCCCCTTTTCCGAGGCTCAAGCGTGGGATCCTTTGGAAAATGCCAACGACTGGAGATTTATTGTCGAGAAGCGACAGCTCACGAAGCGGTTGGAGGAGACACACCAAGAAGTCGAGCGTCTCCGCGTGGCACACTTCCAAGCGACGTACAACGAGCAGTACACTCGAGCAGGTGCTAACCGAGCACAAGAAGTTGAGGAGCGCGTATGGCGGCCACTCGTTGAACGTGAAACTCAAGCGATGGAGGACGCGATCGTGCTCGAGACTTGGGCGAGAACTCGGATGGAAAGCTGCATGGAGCAGCTGTGTGGGCGCATCCTTACATTAAGGGATACGTACCTGGTGCCGACGCGCCGTAATCTGGTCATTCAAAGTCCATTATGGCACGACATGGCTCCGTTTCGACTGGATATTCCAGGGCTTCGACTGCGTCTTAACCATTTACGGAGATGTACGCTGGTTCTTTCGGACCTGGCGAAACAGCAGCCAAAGACTCGGCGGGTGGTTGTGACGGTGAGTTTGTGGCCTGCTGTGGCGCGAGGTTCCCACTCGAGCCGCGATCTATGGGTGTCTGCGTACGATCCCGTGGACTGCTCGGTGCATAATATTTTTCTGGAATGGGAGCTCGTCCAGCTCTTGACCGGATCCGAAGGCAGAAGGGTCTGGCAAAACTCGAACGAGTCCAAGCGAAGCGTGTGGCGCTCGCTCGCAGACATTCTTCTCTCATTAACCATGCTGGATCGCTTCACGGGAGAGTTTACGCTGCAAAAGCTTCAGTTTTACCACACGCTACGCCGTTTTTCGCCGCAGTTTCTTTCGAGTAGAATGATGCGCGATCTGCAAGCTGGTCGGAAGTGCGGACGAGGCGATGAAGTGCTTCGTCAGGCAGTTCCTGTCGATGGGAGACTTTGCATGGTTGTCGTCTATGAAAACTGGGGAGATCTTACATTTGCGATCTACCACTCCGCAAGCGGCGATTGTTTCCGATTAATGGTGCCGCTAAGTGCAACATCCGACCTGCTTTGCAGCAAGCCTCTCATGCTGCGACTCTGGGTTAGTTGTGTGAAGTCAAACTCGTACGCTTCGACGCTGTTAGTGTATTTGCTGAAACATGTGAGGTTTTACCAGCGTGAAGACGGATGCCAAGATGTACGACTGGAGCACGGACTCCCGGCTCAAAAGCGCTCGAAGCGTTATCAGACCGTTCTCCGAATACAGAACAGACAGGTTCTCGTTAGTATAAGCGAAGACAGCTCTGGGGATTTCCAGGTTAATGGATACGACGTGACCAACGAACTTACGTACGAGCTTTTGCTGGAGCGCGAGGGCCTTCACCGAGTTCTCAAAAAGACAAGTGCAAGAACAGAGTCTGCTGGTTCTGGTCCTTCTACCCACTCGAACCTCGCGACGTCCCTCTCTTCGCTTCTGCTTCGACGGAATCGAAGAATGCTGTTCGAGTGGATCTGCAGTAGGTTGCGCTTCCAAAGCTTGATGGAGCATCCAGAGATGGTTACTTCGGGGACATCTCCTTTGCTTTTTGGTCTTCACGTGCGAGAAAGCTTCGGAATACTGAATCGATGGATTGCTGCAAGTCCTCGGAACCCCCTTGATCCAGTTTCTGAAAGGGAAATCGTCCGTCGAGCCGCAGCGATCGATGCAGCCGCATTCGTAAGCTTACAGTTCGACCAACTGACTCTAGTGGCACACGACCGTCTTCCATTTGAGTGGGAGAAGAAATACGTGGGGGTCGACTGGATCGAAGCAGTAGCGGGGCCTTTGGCAAACGCGCAAGCGTGGGAGACTCAACTTCCGTCCATGCGGATGGATTTCTTTGTGAAAGCGCATACTTTGTTTGCCCGTCTTCGTGGAGAACTACAAGCTGAGACTAAGGAACGTCGGAAGCGAGAAATGTGGGCAGCAATGGAGAAAGAAGACCACGACGCTCTGTATATTGACACCGTGAGCTCCATGAAAGCAGCAACGGACGACATCTCGCGCAAGTGGCAGACTCTCACCGATCTGCACTCTATCGCAACACGGTGGATCGCCCACTGGCGACAAGTTCATACCGAGTTGCGGACAGTAACCAAGAGTACCGAAGAAGAAAATGAACAAGGAAGATCGACTACAGCAGCTCTGAATGCTGGGTGTATGCTTCGCGAAGATCGCACCGGAGAATTTCTGGATCTGCTCAAACTGTGGGTGCCTACGGACTTACCCAAGTTCGTTTCCCTTGCTGTCCCCGCCAGCTCCTGGTGCCCTATCAGACAGGCAGTTAGCGTTCTTGAATCGTGTCTGGCTAGAGTTGAGCTTGAGCTGAAATCGACGCTAAGTCAACTTGACTTGGCCCTCGAGAAGATCGAGCGTAGCGACGGATCCTTGGAAAAACTTCGGATGCACAAAACACGAGTGATGCGATACTGCAATTTACTGGCACGGCAAGGGACTGTGGGCGCTTTTGTAGACAAAGTGGAAGACGATACGGTGCCTGAAGCTGCTTCAATCGAAGTGGAAACTAGTGATGTAGCCGAGAGTGCAGTAACGAACACGAGCAGTGTTGTAAGCACGGGGATTTTAATCCCGAATTGCTGTGACGACCCAATCCAGGAAGTCTTTCTCGCGGATATGGTGCCGTCAGAGCTATACGCAACGTCCCCGTTCGCTGTTCAAGCAGAAACCCTGGCCAGACATCTGCGAGCATTTTTTCAGCAGCAACGGAGACAGCAGAAGCAAGTACCAAGTTCTCGGTTTGACAGTCGCGCAGCTCAAGGCACTGGCGTTTTATCATGGCAACGAGTGCCTTACGGTGTGCTAGTGTATCAAGCTGGTGTAGGAGACGCTGACTGCAGAGCTCAAGTAGCTCAATTAAATCCGCGCGCCATTGCACTTCTTGGGGGTCGAGACGTCTGCGGCCCTGCACTGTTTTGGCCGTCACGAATGAATTCCAACTGGTATCAGCGCTTGATCGCTTCTGCGGCTATACACGTGGCCTTAGTCTCAAATGCCGAGGATCCCGAGCTGGAAGAAACGTCTCTCAAACGGCCGAATGGAATTCGCTCGACGAAGCATCTTCCTTGGAAGCAGTTCGCGATGGAGCGCCTGCGAATTGCACGAGCTGTAAAACGTAGCCGCATAGCGGAAGGAGTGTGTGTTGGTTCTCTCACAAACGACGTCGACGAGCTTGAAAAAGACAAACAAACCGTCACCAGCGTTGCTGTTGGGTTCCGTCAACTCGAAATCTCTCTCGGGAAGCGCAGTAGCCAAGAATTTCGTGACAATAGCAGCATCATCAACGGTATGAAGCAGTATTTTATGTTACATCGTCAAGCTGACAGCAGAGAACCGGAGAAATGGCTATTGACGCTTAGCAGCCCTCGAATGCTGCGGGATGTCCTCGACGTTTTTGACTCCGAAGGACGCGCAATAACGATTCCTTGCGTCGATCGTGAGGCCTTGACCGTGTGCAAGATGCAAGAGATTCAGGTGGAGATCGATGATCTGGTCAAGCCGCGCCGCCTCATTTTTTCATGTCGTGATCTCCAGACACAACGGAATTATTCTGTCGACTGCGACTACAACTGTCTTGAGCTTCTGCTCCAGCAGCGCAGCGCTCAGATGGAGAAGGAGAAGAAACCGCCTTTGATCTCACCAGCGATTGAGATGCAGTGGCGACTCGGTGCACGAAGGATGACAATTCAAGGATGGAGGAAGCTAGCAGCTCTTGCCGCGCAGTTTCTGGTGTTTCGAAGGAAGAACGGGGTTCTCATGTTGTGCTTAGAGCTATCCCCTTCCAAGATCGAGGGGCAACAAGGCTCACCAGATCAACTGAAAGAAGACTGCGACAACCTTGCTGTCTCTATTAACCCTTCTGTACTTCCCGTTGAGGAAGCGCAGCCATTAGCAAAACAGTCAGCGGCGACTAGTCTTGAGGTTGAGCGAGCGCCAAGGCGGCCAGTGCAACGCCGACGCCGTGCCGACGCTTTCGAGAGGCGAGAAACAGTGAAGTGCTCGATGACTCGTCACTTTCAGAAGCACCAGCCTGCAATTCGGAATGCTGGCTGCGGCCGAATTCTCGCTCGAGCAGCTTGTTCTTCTGATCAAACCGCGTCCGAGTGGATGCAGATGACGCGGGAAGACTGGAACGCCCAGGAACTTCGGGGTTATTTGGTGCTGGAAGAGAGCGCGTTGAACAAGCTGGAAAAGGCTTACACTCGTGCTACGCGACGCGCTCGGGAAGAGGATTCTGGCAGGCTCGAGCTGCAGATGGACGAAATAGCGAAAGCGATGGGCCAGACCGTAGTGCAGCCGGACGAGGTGGAACTTCTTCAGTCGATTCGAGTCGTAAGATGGCGGCGTCGAGGTAAAGAAGATAGTGCATCTGCGAGAAAAGCGGAGGCTTCTCTGACAGATATGGCGGAATGGTGGCGTCGGCGGTCGGCAGCCATACAGCCTGTCAAGAAATAATGCAAATACCTATGGATAACCACGAAAACCCGGATATCACGCTTCACGACTGGGTAGACGAGGAACGTACGAATTGATTTTCGTGCTTGGTATTCACTGAGCCGCTTTAGTAGTCCGGCGGAGCACCATTTCTATTGTCTTGACGCCACGGACGTTTCTTGAAAAGGGTATCCTCCATGAAGTCGCGGCACGTGACCTGTTCCGCGGTTGGCGCTTTCGGATTCAAGCACGCATTAGGCTTCGCTCTCAAGAAGTAGGGCATAGACATTCGGCGCTCGGCCTCGGCTTCAACGCAGATCGGTGGCACTCGATGAAGAGGGGCTGAAATGACTCCGTGCGTGAGCAATCCCAACGTTTCCCCAGCGAAAACCGAGAAGTGGCGTGGCGTGGCGCTCTCCTCCACGTCGGTCCATACCATTCGCTCCAAGCTCCACATCTGCAATCCAGGCACCGTGGCCAAAGGTGAGACTGTAACAAGTCCGAGATCAGCGTGCACTCCACAAGAATGGTCGTTTGGATTCACTTCCTGTCCATTCGCAGCCTTGTTGCGATAGTTGTAGATGCGAAGCACCGATGCACCGTATTGGTAGGCCCTGTCTCGAGGTCCTTCCACTTCTCCTGTGGCACGCGTTCGATCATCCAGCAGCTCCTCGAAGACCCAGCGTTCATCGATATTGAGAACCTCACAAACCGCTTTCATGCAGTCCCGTGAGATATCATCCAGCTGCTCCAACAAAGTCAGCACTTGACCAGCGAATTCCATGTTCTCTTCACTGTCTTGGAAATACTCCGGAGGCCAAGGCGTCCCGCTGGCAGCGATCGGCAGGCGCAGTTGCATGTACTCTCGATTGCGGTCCGAGCTGAAGCCAACACGGCGTCCTCGCGACACCACGGGATGGGAATCGTACAAACTGTCCTTCGGGTTTCCCTCCTCTTCGTTCTCGTCCACCTTTTCCTTCTCCATCTTGCTCACATCCACGTAGTCGATCCACCTCTTTTCCGTGGGCAACTCCAATTGCTGTACCAGCCACTTCCTCACCCGTTCAAACGCATCCTTGGGAATCTTGGCCTGCTCGGGAGTCACCTCCAGCCGTGCGAAGCCGAAGTGCTGCAAATTCTGCACAAACCGACGGCGAGCCAAAGTCCGGGCGATAGAGTTCCTGCTCTCCCCCAATGTCACCGCATTGACGGCAAAGAATGGGGACTCGTGCATATCTCCCATGGGCAGCGGCTGCTTCAATAGCGCCATGTTCCGCACCACCAGCGCGAAATGCAGCACCGGAATGCGAGCCTTTTCCATGTGTTGGTACAGTTTGGAAGCCTCGATATTGATCATCACTAATGGGTATGGCGGGCTGTAGAGCTCGTCTGCTGGTACGACGGCGAATACACTGGAGCCTGCGGGCAAGTGGAGCGTCTCCCTTAGCTGCAACTCCAGATCCACCAATCCCGTCCCCCGTGAGCCAGGCGGCGGACGGTCGTACAGAAGCGGAAGTTGAACCTGCTGCGTGAACACGAGCGACTCGTAGTAGAAAGTGCACATGAGAGGAGGCCGGTCGGCCACGAGAGTTAGTAGACCATTGGTGCGAGCAGTGGGGGTGGGTGGGGGCGCGCCTGGAAGAGAAGCATGGGAGGAGCTCTTGTTCCCCATTTTTGGCAGAGGGTCGGACCGTACACTAAAGGAGCGCTGTGATTGGTGCACGAAAATGTACCCAGCAAGCGGACCGGCTATTTTGGAAAAATCGACATCACAGAACGGGGTTACGCCCGAGAAAATACCACAAAGTGGTCCACATCATGTCACAATGACCCAAATGCCAAAAATAAAAAACCTCAAAAGTGCATTTGGGTGATGAACCGGCTGAAGCTCGATGAGACGGCGCTGGACCTGTTCGCGCGGCAGCCCGCACGCAGCTTCTCGACGGGTTTGGGCTTCCTGGACGCAGCAACAACAAGAAGAGACGGAGAGGAAGCTGGGTTCCGACCGCGGCAAGTGGTGGAGCTCTGTGGCGCGAGCGACACGCCCAAAACGCTCGTGCTGGAGCACGTTGTGGCCTCGTTCGTCACCAGAAGCTGCACATCCAGCAACCAGCCGCCCAAGGAGCGGGTTTTCATCTTCGACCATGAAGGCCAAGTGTCGGCAAGCAGATTGGCTGGTCTCGTGGCCAGCAGATTGGTTGGTAGCAAGCGGCAGGACGCCGTTCACGAGGCGTTGAAGAGAGTGCAGACCTGCTGCTGCCGCGACTCGTTCCAGTGGCTCGCGACGCTCAATCATATTCATTTCCAGCTGCTAGAGGCGGCGACGGATCGTACGTTGCAGTGGGGATGGACTGGGTGGGTAGACGTGGGCTGACGTTTATCTGGCGGTGAAGCGTTGATGCTCGTGTTCAACTGTGTGGGTTCCTTCCATGCTATAGACAAGGTGACGGCGAAGAAATGGCTTAGTAGTTTTGTGCTTGGTGGGCTGAATAGTTATTGATGTGCTGGTTGTAGATGACATCGAAGAGCGTGGGGGATGGGCTGGCGCTGTCGGAGCAAGTATTTATTTTTCTCAAGCAGTTCATCCGGCACCACTCGCCGATCATTTTTGCCGCCAAGGAGTCCACGAGTATGTATTGATGTGCGGTGTTTGCTATCATGCTTTTTGGTGGGTCGCTAAGTGAAACGTTTGTGTTTCGTTGCAGAGAGCTCGCGGAATCCGTGGGATCACACCGAGTATTTGCCTTCGTCCTGGACTAGCCAAGTCTCCAAGCGGATTTTTCTTCGGATACCGTCACCATCACTCAATAGGTATGAACTCCTAGTATTGTAACCAACGGCGTTCTCACTAATACAACTGAATAGACAGAAACAGGAGAAGAAACGCGATTTCGATCTTGATAACGCCGACGGATGCACCCGATTCGAGGTCAAGTGTATAGTTGGCGGAGCGAGGTACGTGTTCCTTTTGCTCGTTAATCTTAGAGGATTTATAATGACGTAGAAGAGTGGGTTGCTCACGTCGACAGCCGCGTGTTTGCGTGCCACATTGATGGAGACATGGTTGTGTCAGATCCGCTGGGGGAACAAAAGTCCCAAAGCATGAAATAATGCACTTCGTTTACAATATGAATGCAGTAAGTACAATTTTGCTACCTCCGCCGTGCGTGCTGATCAGGAAAAAATCGCTCGTGGCGTCCAGTTTGAGGAGAAAGAAGACCATCACGAGACAGTGGATGTTGTTGGCCAACAGCCACATGATCTCCCGAGACAAAACTTCTGATGCTGGTGGTGATGGTAATATACCAATACTTCAGAAGTATGAAGTACTTCGAAGTACTTCAGTACTACAGTATAAAGTAACGTGTTAATATTGCCGAGCTTTCCAGCACGCACCATGCATAGTGTGGCGCACATTATCATCTTTGTGTGCTTTGCGCTTTTTAAATGCGTCACTCCTTCAAACAACATTCGCACAACCTTCACGTTTCTCATTGGCCGCCTGGCGTTAGTCGGCAACATGGCGCCAACCCAACAAGAGGGGGTGATGCTGGCTTCCGCGCCGCTAGAGCGCGCTCTACTGAGCATCACGGGGCGCCCAGAGGCCCCAACTTCGGCGCTACGTGAGACTCCTTCTTCTGGAAACCCGCTGACACCGCGCGTGCCATCATCGGACGAGTCGTGGCCTAGTAATAAGGCCGAGAGCTCCCGTCCCCAGCCTGTGGACTTCGCTGCGCTTTACCAGCGCTCCTCGCGCGACTCAGAGGTGTTTGAGACGCTTCGCTCGCTAGGGAAGGAGCTGGAAGAGGTTACAGAGCAGCGCAAGACGGAGCAGGCGGCACAGAGTGCGGCAAACGACGCCGCCGCCGCTAGGTTCGCGCCCGACCAGCTGCAGCAGCTGCTGACAACGCAGGAGGCCGGAGGCGCCGAGGCGGCCGGCAGGGAGCAGAGCATGCAGTCCCATCCTCCTCGGGCGGCAGAGGCCAAGGGAAAGCCCATGCGGCGCTTCCTGGCGTCATCAGCCACGCCGTTCGTCACGATGGCGGCCACAGGAGGCCGACCTATTGGCCTGACAGACTCGGAGGGTGAAGAGGAGACTGACGCACAGTACCATAAAGTACAGCAGCTGCAGTGGGAGGAGAATATTATCTGGGGAATCGATTTCGCAGCTGCGGCCAAGACAAGGCCGACGGACGACGAAGAAGGATGCGTCGAGGTGGAGGACTCGGCGGGAGGAGTGAAGGCCGTAAAGGTGAAAGCGAAGGCTGCCAATAAAGGTAGCTGGACGAAAAGTGCGGAGAAAAAGAGTGAGAGGGGGACGCTGACAGGTGTGCAGACGTATAAGGAGTTGCGTGCGGCGAGTGCTGGGCAGGGGGATACAGCAGTACTGTCGGCGGCGTTTAGTGGAGATCGGTTTGATATGACCAAGCCGCGCAACTACCGCTGGGAGCTCGAGGGTGCCGTGAAGGAGAAGAAACACGGGGAGAATGCTGCGACTGGAACGAGCGAGGAGAGTGCGAAGACGGAGACGCTCCCGTGTCCGCTGAACAAGGAGCTGCAGGACGACTCGTGGGTGGCGGCCATTGGCTGGAAGTCCACGCAGGAGATGCCGGAGAGCAAGCTGGTGCTAGATGATAACGATGCGTCGCTCATTTACTCGGTTCCCGAGATGGAGGATGTCCGACCGACCTTGCGCATTCCAGAGAGAAAGCTGGGCGCTGCAGAGCAGCGCTTAGCGCAGTTGGACAAGCAGCGTATTGAGAAAAAACAGCGTATTGATGAGGTTATGGGCAACCTCGAGTTCGGTGAGGAGACAGCTGAAGGCCGCTTGGGCACGGAAGGGAGCGGCAAGAAGTCCAAGGACACGCGTGTGGTGAAGAACATCGGCTACGTGCACCACTCGCTGCCGGCCATGAAGCTTTCGCTCACGAAGCCAGAACTGCCGAAAACCAAGCTGCGCGATTTCCACCGGCCGCGTGGAAGATTCAAAATCAACGAGCGGTTGCAGTTCTTGCCGCCACCGCCGGGTGCCGCGAAGCTGGCTCCGCAAGAGGAGAGTGCGATGGTTACACAAATTAAGAAGAGCTCCGACTTGAGCCCGACGGCTGGCGGCAAGCTGATTCTCATCGAGTACACCGAGCAGCACCCGCCGATGCTGTCGAATCCGGGTATGGCGGCCCGCATCTTACACTACTGGCGCCCACCAGAGGATGCGTCTGCGGGATTGGGCATATTGGGGAAGAAGAAGGCTCGTAAAACGCGCCCAAAGCCTCCGGACATGAAGATGGGCCAAGTCATTACGCTTGGCGACCACGACGAGTCTCCATTCGTCGGCGATATTCCTCCTGGCCGAGTGGTGACATCACTGAACTCGAAGCTTTACAAGGTGCCCATTTTCCCTCACAAGCCGACCATTCCGTTCGCTGCGAATCCGGACGCTCGCGAGCGCAACCACGGCGACATCTTTCTTCTGTGCCGCTCGGTGACGAAGGGCAAGAAGGCTGGCGCAGCAGACAAGTCGGGTGGTCTGGGAGCGCCGAAGACTACCGTGTACATCATGGAGCTGCCGGAGGTCTTTGTCGCCGGGCAAATTGAACCTCAGATCGAAGTGCCAGCTCCTAACTCTCGAAGCGCGAATGAGTTCATCCGCCCGTACATGTCGTTCCACATCCTTCGCCTGTTCAAGAAAGCGAGCGATGGCGAGCGCCTGAAGATTGAGGATATTGCTCGAGCTTTCCCGAATCAATCAGGCACAGCTATCCGCAAGCGTATGAAGGAGGTGGCTACTTTCGAGCGTGGTGGTAATGATTCCGGCTGGTGGAAGAAGAAGCCCACTTCCCAATTGCAAAGCGAGGAGGAGATTCGTGCGAGTATTCCGCCTGAAAGTGTGTGTCTTTACGAAAGCATGATGTCTGGCCACAGGCGGCTGCTGGATATTGGACTGACCAAGCTGTTCACGCCGTCCGGGGTGAATGGAGCAATCAGTCACTTGATCCGCCGTCTGGAGCTACGCAAGAACACGCTGTCGACACGTCTGGTGCCAGCCAACCTGGAGAGGCGTGCCCGAGAGAAGGCGCTGTCCGAGTTGTGGAAGAAAGACCCTGTGGTGCGAAAGCTCGAGAAAGACATCCAAGTCGCTCGGTACATTAACGAGCAGCTCCAGCTTACGCCGTGGAACCTGACGAACAACTACGTCGAGTGCCACCTTCAGGGGAAAGGCTCCGGAATGCTTCAACTTGGTGGCATCGGTGACCCTACTGGCCGTGGTGAAGGCTTTAGCTTCGTCCGTGTGCCACAGTCTCGAGCCAAGAAGAAAGACGGCGAGGAAGACGCCGCACCAGCAGAGAGCAAGATTAGTGCGGAGACTGCGGCTGTGCAAAAGGCCGTGGCGGCGGTCACGGGCACGACTGCCGATCTGCGCAAGCTCAAGATGAAAGAGGCTGGCGATGTGCTGCGCAATCTGGGTCTGGCTGACGCCGACATTAAGAAACTGCGCCGTTGGGACCGAATTCACATGGTGCGTGAACTCAGTAGTCGAGCAACAGCCCACGGTGTGGCTGGTAGTTTGAGCAAGTTCGCACGCGGAGCGCGCAAGTCGCTCTCTGCGCAGCAGCAAGAGTACCGCAAGAAGTGTGACGTGATCTATGAGCGGCAAATGGACGTGCTTAGCTCGGGGAAGACCACTTTCTCGTCGGATGAAGAGTCGGACGGAGATGACGAGCTTGACGAGCTGGGGGCTGATGTGGAAGCCGACATCCTGGGAGGCACGGACACGAAACGCGGCCCGAAGAACTTGTTCCGCAGTGGTGGTGGAGGTCTCAACCGGTCGAAGGAGGTGCTTGCCGAGCGGGAAGACGCGGTCGAGCTGCGACGCCTGATGGAAGAGATGAACGAAGATCAAGGCCCCAGCGCCAGCGCCAAAGAGACGAGCGCAGTGCGTCGTCCTGACGTCGATACCAACCGTCTGCGAAATCAGTTGCGTGCAAGTGGAATTCGAGAAGGAGGCTCTGGAGCGAGCGGCATTTCATCGGTATCTGGCTTCGGCGCGCGATCAACCATGATGTCTCGCGGTGAATCGGCCGTGTCATCAGCCTTGGCAACGCCCACGGGCCAGCTGTCGCGGGTGTCGTCTCCAACTCATGGCAGTCGCACGCCAGCCCCGTCGGAACCACCCAGTGCCTCAAAGAAGGTTCCAGGGAGGAAGGTTCTCAAGCGCGTGGTGCGGACTATCGAGGAGGATGGCAGCGAGACCGTCCGAATTCAGTTTGTCGTCGACGAGAAACAAGTGGCGCGCTTCCGTGCGATGCAGCAGCGCAAGGATCGCCAGCTCAAGGCCGATGAACGCAACCAGCTGCGTAAGCGTAAGCGGATGTTGGCACTGGAAGATGACGGTACCAGCCAGAGCTTACTGGACAAAGCCAAGCGGCGCAAGCAGCTACAAGAGGAACTGAAGCAGTTGCAGAAGACTGAAGCTCAGAACAAAGGGTATCAGGAGATGCTGAAGAAGGGTGACGCCGGTGAGGACGCGGACGGAAGCGACGGCGATGAGGCGAGTGGCAAGAGCGTCATTCGCTGTACGCAGTGTCTGCAGGTTGGTCACATGCGCACGAACCGCAGCTGCCCGCTGTACATGGCTGATGAAGCCCGTAACAAGAAATCGGGCTCATTCTCGGAGAAGCAGGCGAACGCCATGCTCGCCGAACCGCTGAAGTTGAAGATGAAGAAGAATGCCGTGGTCGGCAGTGGCGATTCGTCCACCAAGATCACCGTGAACCTGGCGGAGCTGCGCGAGGGCGCGCGCAAGCATCACGCAGAGAAGAAACGCAAGCGCGAGATGGAGGTACGCGAGCAAGCGGAGCTGTACAAGCGTCCGTATGCCAAGGGAGCTATCAAGCTGAGTCGCTCGCGCATGCCCGTGGAGCACCTGAACAATGCGCTGGAAGTAGTCGTCCATCGTTTGCTGGACATGCCCGAGAGTGAGCTTTTCCGCGTGCCAGTGGACGCCGACACCGTCCGCAACTACTACCAGATCGTCAAGCAGCCCATGGACTTGAGCTCAATCCGTCGCAAGATCGAGGCGCAAGAGTACGATTCGATGCGCGAGTTTGTGAAGGATCTCGAGCTCATCGTCAACAACTCGCGCATTTTCAACGGCGATCCGACCAAGTCGGCCATCACGGCCAATGCGCAAAAGGTGCTGCGCCGCGCGCAGGACGAGATGGCGGCGCTCAGCTCTGAAGGCGGCGTGACCCCCACCACTCCCACCACGGCAACGACTGCCATGCTCAAGTAATCGCCGCTAATGGGCTTTTTATTCAAGATGCACCGCGAGAAACTAGTAAAACAAAGCTTGAATTCGAACATCCCCCATGTAGCCATTTGCTGACTTCATAGTTATAGTTGCAGTTGCTTTTCGCTAT
>KV732041.1:8364-42239 GCA_000500225.2 Phytophthora pinifolia
CTTCTAGCCAAGTGTGCTTCAGTATCTTCTGCTGGCATGGCGCCTATTGGCCGCCTCTTCTCGCAGGTTTCCTTCACGTTCGTGGACGGCGAGGGCGAGAGCACCAAAGTGATGGCGAACGAGGGCGAATCTCTTCTGGACGTGGCGCAGGAGAACGACATCGAGCTGGAAGGCGCGTGCGGCGGGGAGATGGCCTGCTCTACCTGCCACTTGGTGTTCGAGAAGCGCATCTTCGACAAGCTGCCGGAGATCTGCGAGGAGGAGGAAGACATGCTGGACCTGGCCTGGGGGCTCACAGACACGTGCGTAGAAGTCGTTCTACCCGCCCTACAATCAAGAAACTAACGCTAAGTAATATTGCTTGTGACAGGTCGCGGTTGGGCTGCCAGATCCATGTGACCAAGGAGATGGAGGGCATGACGGTGCGGATCCCGGACGAGGCGGACAACCTCATGTAGCGACGGAGGTAGATATAGAAGACAGATGTAGAACGGACGACTCGAAGGTGGTGTGGTGCTCTACAGTAGAACAGGAATGGCCCGGTTTTTAGTGCATTTTGAAAGATGTGTGGGTTACACGACGTCCGAGACTTCCGTCATCTGCTTCTCAAGGTTCTGCACGAGCCGGCCGAGGCGATCCTGCTGCTGGATCATGTTGCTGATCTTGGTTTGGATCTTCTCTAGCTCGGTCTCGGCCGTCTGCGAGCGGAAGGACTCGGAGAAGTCAGTGTTGAGCTGCGAGATACGGTTCAGCGTCGTCTCCGGCGTGCTGGTGACGAGCTGCTGCGCCGTGTTGTCGTCGATGGCCGCGGACGCCGCCATCTTCTCTAGAGCAGAGAGCGAGCTCTCCGTCGGTTTGGAGCCCAGCTGCTTCGGTGTCGTCTTGGTGCGCTTGTCGACGATGCGGGCGATGCGCTGCTTCATGGCCGGGTAGTGCGCCAGTGCAATGAGGAACTTCTCGCGCGTGAGCATGCGCAGCTCGCAGAAGCAGAGCGTGCGCACGGTGGCCGTACGCAGACAGTTTTGATTCAGGATGGCCATCTCGCCAAAGTACTGCTTCTGGCCGAGCAGCCCGAGCTGAACTCCCGACTTGACGATCTCGACTACGCCGCGGAAAATGAAGAACATCTCCTCGCCGATCTCTCCTTCCAAGATAACCTCTTCGAGCGGCGGGAAGCAGACCATGCGCATACTCAGCGCCAGCTCCATGAGGAAGTTGTGGTCGGCACCAGCGAAGAAGGGCATCTTGTTGAGTACACTGTCGTTGATAGCGAACGCGATCTTGGAGCGCAGTAGAGCGGACAACTCGGCCAAGATCTTGCCTTCGTTGGCCAGTTTGGACTCGGCCGACATCCGCGAGTTGAGGAAGAACTCGCGGATCTCGTACCGGAGCTGCATGGGCAGCTCACGGGCCTCCATATAGTCGTTGAGCTCGTCCATGCGGAGGTGGAAACGAGTATCCGGGCCGTTCAGGTTGGACACCATGGCCACGACGTTCGTGATGCCGTAGGCGAAGATCCAAGCCCCGAGGATCATTGCAACGATGGCGAAGATCCGCTCGTGCGTCGTGGTTGGATGGACGTCGCCATAGCCCACCGTCGTCCTGCGTCGACAAAGGTCAGCCCCTAAGTTGCTAACGTTCGCTCTCAAGGCAGTCACGTTTGACGTACATGGTCATGATGGCCCAGTAGAAGGACGTGACGTATTTCTCGTACAACCCTTTGTCCTGTAGGTCCATCGAGGCCACCCATCCGTCGTCCTTATCGTAACTCATGAGGAAGAAGAAGCAGCTGAGCCAGTGCGACGTGAAGCACACGAGCATACAGAACTTGAAGATGCTGCTCACTGTGGAGCGCAGCAGAAGCGCGTAGTCAAGTCTGTTTCAAAGTGAGCTCGGTGAGTTTTCAAAGACGGAGCATTAGGACAGCAACTTCATCAACGGACCTGCTGAGAATGCGCGTGATGGTGAGCATGCGGACAAGACGGAAGAGACGGAAGAGTCGAAACATCCTCGCCAGTTGCGGGATCCGGAAGTACGAGCCCTGGATGTAGTAGAGCGGGAAGGCCGAAATCAAGTCGAGCAGGAACCACGACTTGACGTACTTGTCTGCGATGGCTCGGAGCTTGACTTGGATGCGGCTCCGTTCCTCGTATGCGGACATGAAGTTGACAAGCTGCACAAAGCGTTGGCCCTCGAAGGAAACGAGGAAGAAACGAGAGGACGCACAATATCCGAGAGGAAGAAGACGTCGATGACTTTCTCGATGTAGTCCAATGCTGCGAGCGATCCCGGCACGGAAGCTCCAAAGGACAATTGGAACTGCCACGTTTCAGACCGGTTAGACCACGAAACACGCTCGGAGCTGCCTCGTTTCGGACGTACCGGGATACTGAGCGAGTTATCTGTTGCGGTCACAAAGCGGCGTCAGCATCAAGCTCCTCGATGAACAGCACTGCCAATTCAAGGCACTTACAGCAAATGAGCGAGACCGAGACGAGATCCCAGCGTACCCGGAACTTTCCGTGAGGCGAGATGATGTACTTTGGCACCGCTAATTCGTCGTACCGCTGCTTCTTCTTGTTGATCAAGAGCTCGTTCTTGGACACGGACTCGACGAAGTCCAACGCCTCAGCTGGGTCACAAGCTCGTGAGCTTCAAGAACGGTCACAAGGTCACGGTTCAAGGGAACGCACGTACCGGGAGTAAGGTCGTCCATATCTCGCTCCAGTCTTTGGTCTTGGAAGTCGCCCATCTTGGCATCGGCATTCCTCACGACGGCTACTTTGGCCCGATTCTTGACTTTGCGGATCATGTCCTTCATCGTAACGAGCTTCATGAGGCTCGTCTGCGTGAACTGCTCGTGCCAAGTCATTCCACGTGCTGGCTCAGCGGTCGGCGGAAGGCGAGCGGCAGCCTTCGCGCGCAGTTCATTCTGCGCCAGCCGCATTTCCTCGATAGGCGAGAGCCCTGTCAGGTGCGCACGCTCGGCCTGCCGAGCCATGAACGCGGACCGCTGCGTCGCATCCGGCCCTGCCACCTTGGCGCGCCCCGGTTGCCGCTTGTTCATCATGGACGAGCAAGTGCAGCCCAACTACCGTCGCTTTGGGGAGATTGAGGATCCGTTTCGCTTTTCTAATGAGTATTATCATTATCGTTTCTCCTACTTTCATGAAAGCTTCGCGACGCCGAGATGGACGAGATCGGACCAGGGGATCGTCGTCGGGTAGACCAGTTGGGCCGTCTGGTTGACGCCGCCATCGGCCAAGATCGTGTACACGTAGAGGTTGGTGAAGCGGACGCTCGTGACTTTCATGACCAAGAGCGAGAAAATGTCCTCTGTGGCGACCAGGAACTTGCGGTTGGCAACTAGGTAGCCGTTTCCGTAGACGGCGTCGATGGAGGCGTAGCACTTGCTGTCTCGCACGACGTAGTTGTCGTAGCCCGAGATGACGCCGTACCGCTTACTCAGCGCGGCCCCCGTGGCTGTCTCGAACGATGTGATTCCCTCTTGAGCCCCCAAGGCTTTGGCATCGGCGTTGTAGGTGCTCGCGCGAACATCGCTGCTTTCGTTCCTGCGCTGAACGTAGCGATACGCCTTCCGCGCGACGATGTAGAGCACTAGCCACATCATCGTGCTGAAAATGCAGACTACCGTGGCGATCACGACGGGCTTGCGATCCACAGTGATCCGGTGGACGGTCCAGAACTTCATGGGGGACAACCTCGCGAGGAACGGACTGACGTTGATGAGGCCGCGCCAGTATTCCGCCTCGGCGAAGGCCACGACGATGTTTCTTAGCGACGGCATCCCCGTGACAATCTCCACACGGTAGGCGAACCCCAGCTCAAAGGCGGCGAACGCCAGCACGGGGTCGATGCGCTCGCGGAAGAGATAGCTCAGTACGCTGGTCACGTTGAGAAAGAAGGTCAAGAGGTCAGCGTGGACGAGTTCCGGGCGATAGTAGATGGTGCGCATTTCGGCGATCTCGTTGCCGATGGCCAGGCAGAACTCCGTGAGGGTCCAGTATCCGTTGAGGTGGTTCGACACCAACACGAGGACGCCTCGGTACAGCAGCGCATTGGAAATGGTGGCGAAGGCGTCTCCGATCCAGAAGTGCCCTTTTCGAAAGCGCCGATAGATGACGAAGAAGAGCACGCCCAGGTCGAACAGCACGTCGACGGCGAAGATGCCGTGGATGGCGTGCGTCCAGGCCCACGAGTCCCGCAGCGAGGCCAGCGTCTGCCACTCCCAGTTGCTCAGCTCGGTCGCCGGATCGGTCGGTAGATTCCAGCGCACGATTTCAACGTTGGACTGGGCAATCGGGTCGACGATGTAGCCCCCAATGCGAAATGCTGTGCGCACGTTTTTCACCGGATCAATGCTGTCCGCTTGAGGAATGCTCTTGAAGAGATAGAAGTTGTCGGACGCGAGACCAAGAAGATCCGCGCTGGTAAAGAGCGCCTCGGATTCGTACGGGTAGTTGAAGGCGATGGCGAACTGGTGCGTTACGTTCGATGTCATGTCGGTAATGGGAGCGATCGTGGCCAGCAGCGCCGCCCCGCTTTGGTACTGTTGAGTCACCTCGAAGTCTTGCGTTGAAATCAACGCCGAGAGCAGCATCGTCTTGCTGGAGTTGCTCCGGTAGCGAGTCAAGAAGTACATGCGCAGTTGCGTGACCGCTTCGTCCGTTGAAGCCAGCAGATCGAACGTGCAGTCGACGACAGGGGCGATTAACTCGACGTCCTTGAGGTACGCGAGGTCGTTGTTGGCGTGGGTCTGTAGCGAGTTGAAGATGAACCGCGTGAACGTGTTGTCGTACACGGTGCTGTCATACCCAGCGACACCCGTGCACCCGGTGAACTCGTGCGTCGTGTCTGTCAAGAGGAAGATCGTGTCGTCTCTCGGGTCGGTTGCTCCTTGCAAGATGTTCTGCACCAACGGACTATCGCTGATGACTCCTTGGCCAGCGTAGCCTGCAATGAGCTTGCTCTCGTGCACGGTGGTGCCCAAGTCTTTGGACTCCAAGCCTCGCAGCACCGTAATTGCAGCGATGGAGGCCTGCACCGAGATGGCCACGTACCACAACGCGATCACGAAGACCACAAGCCGATGCAGCAGCCGGAAAGCCTCGAACTTGCCGGCCACTTCCACGGACTCCATCGTGCCCAGAGACTGGCGAGGGTCGCTCGAGGAAACCCGAGGAGGCTTGTTGGCCATCTCAACTGCTTTGAAGCGTCCGCAGCCGAGACTGCAGCAAGAGCCGAAGAGCTTGGGAAAGTGACGTGGAAACCAACGGATGGCAGGGGGTTTCGTGCTCAAATGGAAACGGAAACTGGCCATGAAGCTGTGTGTTTTGTTTCGGTTAGTACATGAGCGAAAGGAAGCAGGCCACGCCGGCCTTGATCCAGTAGTCCTGGTCGGCGAACTGCAGCTGGAGATTGGTCTCCGAGACCAGCGAGTTCCGGAAAATGGTCCTCTTGTCGGACGGGATCTCGATCCAGAAGACGAAGTTGGTCGAATGGCCAGTGGTGGACAGCGTGCCTGTGCGCGTGAGGATCTTGTAGACCGGACAGCGGTAGATGCCGCTCTGCGGTGCTTGGCGGTCCTGTGTGGGGAGTAAATGCACCACCGGCATCCGAGCGAAGAGCTCTTTAGGGAGGGGATCCACGAGCGAGTGCGCCGTCCTGTCCCATCGCGCTCCTTCCAAGAAGAGCCCCGTCATGTAGCAGCCCCCTTTGACTGGCTTGTGCGCGAGACTGTCGGCCGCTTGGCTTTGCATGAGGAAGTCGAACGAGAGCGAGTCGATGGCCAACCCGAACTGCCTCGCGTGGTTTTGGAGGATCCCCGTCAGAAACCCCTGAGGGAAGAAGAAGCCGGACAACCAGAAGACGGCCGGGATGCCGTGCTCCACCCACGTCGTCACGAACTTGAGTCGTTCCAGCAGGTCGTCCACCCAGCCGCCGAGAGCTTTCAGCGACGGATACGCCTTCTTCTCCCATTGTGGCGGCACCTTCTGGTTAAACAGACAGGTGGCCATCGCTTCCAGCTCGGGGGACATGACGATGAGGCCTCGTAGAGCTCGTTGCAAGCTCGGCAGAGACACCTGCAGCACCTTGAGCAAGGCGTTGTAGCGCTGCACTTCTTGGACCAGCACCGTGTTCATGGACTCCTCGTACATGACCGGATACCGCAGACTGATGTGCTCGACCTCGAACAGCGGCGGCAGTCGGGCCATGATGGATTGAGCCTGCTGCTCGATGAGAGTCTCACGTGACTGGCCGCCGGCTCCGGCCGCCGCTCGTGGCTGCAGGGCCAGGATGATGTCAAACGTGTGGAAAGTTTCAGCCAAAGCGCACGTGATGTTGGCGTTGTCGTGCATCCCGAAGACCTCAGGCTCTGGGTTGAGCGGCAAGTCGTCGATGTAGCTCAAGTAGCTCGCGAGCGGGTCGTCCGGGTCCGCTGTCAGCGAGAAGTACGAGCCGCTGGTCGAGAACTTGTAGCCGTCCTCGAGGATCTGCGGGTTGAAGAAGCCTTCCAGGATGACGTCGATCGTCCGCATGTCCTTATCGTCCGTCACGCGGCCGCCGTAGTTGACGACGGAAGTCATGACGCAGAGCACTTTGTACGGCACGACGTCGTAGAAGTCCAGGAACATCTCGAGCTGAGCGCGGCTGATGTCGTAGTCCGTGTCGTTGAAGGCGTACGGGATGTTCCAGCCCAACGGCCCGAAGCGCTTGCGCTCGATCACGACGGCGTGGAAGAAGCTGAGCCCGAACAGCAGCTTGCGGAATTGCTCCGGCTTGGACGTGGCGTCCAGCGTGTCGTTCGTGAGCTTGATGTACGAGTTCCGCAGGTTCGCGCGGATCCCTTTAGGCGGCTCCTTGGTCATCTTGACGCCGTTCTGCAGCACCGACGTCGGGAAGGCTGTGCTGGGCTTGCTCGTTAGCCACAACCGGAAGTCTCGGTGCGTTGCGTCCGGGTTCAGCTCGTCACAAATGCGCTCAAGTTGGGGCATCCAGCTGATGGCCAAGTGGCAGTTTTGCAGCAAGACCCACTTGCCGCTCGTGACGGCTTCCTCGATCATCTTGGAGGCCAGCGGGCCCTGGCCTTGGCCCAGCGAGATGGAGTTGAGTTTGCGGTTCATCTTCATGGTCTCGGCGAACACGAGCAGCTCCTTGGCCGGATCGGAGCCTGTGGACAGCACGAAGATGATCGGGGTGAGGACGGTGGAGTCGGCGAAAGACCCGGCCAGGTCGAACGGAGGAGGCTCGATGAATCGCCGGCCAATGTGCTCGGCCACGAAGCTCTGCATGGCTTCTGTCATCCTGTCCGGCCGGAGACAGCGCAGGACGCAGAGCTTCTGGAACGAGTTGAGCGACAGGTCCAAAGCCAGCGGCAGCCGTTCAACCTGCGGGTCGGCCGAGTCGAAGATCTTGCGCCATTGCGGCGTGTTGGTCGCCATCGACGTGGCCAGCGTCTCGAACGCTGGCAAGGACGACAAAGCGCACACTTCGCGCCACATTCGGTCCTCGACCCAGTTGGTGTCTGGGTTTGGCGCCTCGATGGAGCTGGCCGTGGACCCAGCGATGAGGAATCGCCACTCGAGGAGGTCAATCTTGCGTGAGCCCATGAGCAGCTTGATGGTGAGCAGGAACGAGAAGAGCAGCTTGTGTTCCTCGAAGAGCGAGCGACAGATATTGCGGTACAGCGAGTAAGTGGCCGAGTCGTTGAGGTGGGCCAGCCTCATTTCAAGCTGGTCGCTCTCGGTGGCGCTGTGGATGCTCTTGATGAAGAGCGACACGAACCAAGGCAGCGAGTACTGGTACATGGGGTCCACGAGCGCCAAGTCGGCGATGCAGAAGAAGAGTAGCGACGCACGGAAGGCCACGCCACGGTACCGTTCGCGGGACTCGTCAATGGCTTTCTCCGTGATCTCCGCCTCGGCCATCTTTTCGTTGATGTCCTCCGACGTGATCTTGGCTTTCCCGAGCGTGTCGATGAGCTCGGTGTCGTCCAGAATGTTCCCTTTCGAGTTGGCCAGCATGTACAAGATCTTGTTCTCGATCTCGACGAGTTCCGCTTTCATGCGGGCGTTGGCCACGACCAGCGAGTTCTTCTTCTCGGCCAGTTCAGGCATCTCCTCCTGTACCACAACACCGAGCGCTTGATCTTCCAGCCCCTTTGGAGTAATGGTGAAGTTGACCAACGTCACTTTGACGGACGTTTCGGGGGGGTAGTGCGGGTTGGGCAGCTTCGTCGTCATGTAGAAGCGGAAGGCTGCGTTGTACGGCACCGTCGAGTCGCCGAGCTTCATGACCACCTGGCCACCTTGGCGGAACTTGTTCTGGAGTAGAACAGGCTCCAACGTCGCGTCCAAGGCCTCGCCCACGTTCTCGAGCAAGATCCACTTGCCAAAGCGAATGCCGTTCTCGAGCGTCTTTAAGAACCCCTTGTCCGTCAGCTTGACCACATCCAGGCCATTCTCCGAGGAATCTTTCCCAAGGTTCTTGATGAATCGATTGGCTTGGCCCTGCGGATCGATGAGCAGAGACCATCGCCTTGCCCTGGCCATGATGAGGCCGTTTTGAACCGACAAGTTGTCGGATGGCAGGCCGGCGATCTGCCAGCCACGGACCTTGACCGGATCGGCCAGCGTCGTGATGATGTTGCAGCCCTTTGTATGAGGAAGCTGTAGCTTTTCCAGCGCCGCGTACCACGTGGCCACACAGGACTCGCGGAATTCACTGGTAAACGTGCCGAGATAGCTGATCGTACCGGCCGAGATGACGACGTCGCCCACCAAGTTGGTGTAGTCAAAGTTGAGCTGGCGGATCGTGGCAGCCCATCGAGTCTCCTCGCCACCGAGCAGACCGATGAGCTTGAGCGCAGACTCGAGACGGATCTCACACTGACGTACATCACGAACCAGCTGGTCTTTCTTGTCCACTGCGTTGTTGTAGTTCCTCTCGAGCTCGGCCAGACGTTCCACCACGGCTTGGAGGCGGGCCTTGGCATCGGCCAACACGCGCATGGTGACGTCTAGTTCCGCTTGAGCGGTGGCCAGCACAATCTTCTTGGGCTCCACCATCTTGGCCACGTTGTGGTACGTGTGCATCGCTCGCACCCACATACAAATGGCCTCGCAGGCCACGCTAGCTTTCCTCACCGCAGCGGGGGCGAACTCGTCCATCTCGATGTATCTATCCAGCTCCTGGATGATCTTGTCGCCGATGTTGTCCTTGTCGAACTTGAGCATATCCTCCATGAGCTTCTTGGCGTTGCCAAGGATGGTCTTCTGAGCGCTCTCCCAGTAGTCCTTGACCTTCTGGCCAGCCTTGTCCGGGTCCGCTTTCACCACCGGCTTGACGCCGAAGATGATACACGCAGCCTCCATCGTCAGCTTGACACCGTGGGGCGGGTTCTTAAGCGCCTTGACTTCGTCAATATCGGATTTCTTCAGCCTGTTCAGACACTGCACGGCTGCTTCAAGAGCAGGCAGGGCCTCGTCCAGATCGCGTTGGGCGTCGTCAGCGATCTCCTTGGTCTCCGCCGCTTTCTTGTTGGCGATCTGCTCTTCTTTCTCCACGACAGCCTTGGTCTCGTCGGCGTCTTTCTTGTCTAGTGTGATCTGCTTCATCATGTCCTCCACTTCGATCTGCGTCTTCTCGAGCTGCGGCTTCAACGCCACGAGCTGCTCCTGCATGCCCGCCACTTGCTCCTTCGTGGCCGTGATTTTATCCACGCCGTTCTGCAACCGCGAGCGCTTGGACTGCACCTCTTCTCGCTTGAGCAACAGCACCGTCTTGAACGTATGCAACAACTCCAAGTAACTCGTGGGCGTCACGTAGTTGTATCGGCGTAACTTCTCGAAGAACTCGATGGACTCGCGCTCCACGCTCTGGTGGATCGTCTGGAAGATACTGACCACCGCTTTGGAGGCGGCGGCCTTGGCTTCCTTTGCCTCCTCGGACTCTTCTTCGCCTGGCGTCGAGAGCTCGCCTGATAGTTGGAAGTCTCCCGAGCTCAAGGCGCTTGCGGCCACGGACTGCAGCGCCTCGGCCGGCCATTCACTGAACCAGTCGATCGTACAGCAGTTCACAAGCGACGGGAACATGCGAATACGATCTCGAAAGAGGCTTCCCAGTGGACTCATACACAGCACGAGGTGCAGGTTTTGCCTGACCAGTAGAAGGTACTGCGCGAAAGTGTTGAGTTTCGTCGGCGGAAGCCGCTTCTTGACGCAGTAAGGCCTGCAGTGTTGGCTGATCTGGTCCAAGTCCTCGGGCGCGTACAGGTTCGGCACGTCTCCCGAGTTGAGCACGTTGTTAATGTCCTCCAGCATGGCTTCGTGCACAATCTGGACGTCGGAGAAGAGGAACACCAGCGGCTTCTCGTCGATACCGGCCTTCATGAGGCACTTCTTGAGATCCTCTCGCCATTCAGCTACTCCATATCCCTTGGAGATCTCGATCTGAGTGCACGAGTACTCGGCCATGTACGCGGCCAGCCGCGTCAAAGACTGCCGGCCGCTTCCACCCACACCAAGCAGCAAGGCATTCCCTTGAGGCTGCCGGATCACGCGTGCGATGCGGGAAACGTGCTCAATCGCGTTCATAAAGAGCACGAGATTCATGGGCGCGCTGCTCTCCGCGTTGTAGTCGCTCAAATACTCTTCCACCTGCGCTTGCAGCTTGTCCACATCCGCGATCTCCTCGTAGACCTTGGGGTCTGCGCCTGGCACCATGTAGTCTCCGTAGAACAGCGTTGTGGTCGGGTGGACGAGCTCCCAAGCAGCTTTCTTGGATGCGGCCGAGCCCGTTGCTGCCTCCGGAATGCTCAACGACTCACCAAACACTGTACCGACCTGGGTTTGCAGCAGGTCGATGAACCACTGATGGTCGCTCGGCGTCGTGAAGCGATCCTTGAACACGCGCATGTTCTCGTGAACCCAGAGCCGCAGCATTTGCTCCAGCTTTAAGATGCGCTTGGAATCGCCCATGAGCACGCCCTGGAACACCTTGGCCAGGTCTCGCAAGTTGAAGGTGTAGTGCGACTTGGCCGGCGTCGGCAGCAGCTCGGCGATGACTGTGTTGTAGATGACGATCGACGCCTGGACGAGCTTGTTGGCGATCTGCGCAGGACGGATCTCTTCCGAGAAGCGACTGAAGAAGTTGCCCACGATGGTCTCGAACACGATGGCCTTGCTGTCGTTGGACATTTCCGTGTACCCGACGATGTTAAAGTGCCGTACGAAGCGCTGCGTGATCGGGTTGCGGCCGCCTCCGGGTGGGCCCATGGAGCAGACGAACACGATGTCGATGATGGTGCGGAACGTGAGCAGCTTGCGGTCGTACCAGCCTCCTTGGTCGAACCATTGGCGCAAGATCTCGATAGGCGGTTGCGCGAAGTACTCTTCCTGCTTGGGCATGTTGAGATCGTCCACGTAGATGATGAACTTCTTGCCGGCCGTGGGGCCGAACACGCCTTTGCGTCGCTTCTCCATCTTGGAGTCGATGAAGTCTTGCGTCTGGTTGGCGCTGCTCTGAGCGGAGAAGGCCATGTTGAGCGGGATGTACTTGTCCGGGTTGGACTTCTCCAAGAACTGGTTCACGTTGATGGTCTTGCCCGTCCCGGTGGGACCGACAATGAGCATGTGGACTCCGAGCGGCAGCGTCAAGTTCATCAAGAAGGTGGAACGCACGGAGTCGCTGGTCGGCACTACGAGCTCGGCGAAGGAGGCGGTCGAATCGATGGTAAACGCTGGGATGGTCTGCAGCCACGGGACCCACGTTTCCTTGACCAGGTCGAACGAGTAGTCGTAGACTTGGCCAGCAACCGGCAAGGGTTTCTTGACGTTATTCCCGATGATTTCTCCACGAAGGTAAGCGTCAAAGCGATCCCGGCCGGCGTCGTTCCCGGTTGCGCCTACAGACCAGATGAGCGAGAAGAGGAACAGGCTCTCGACATTCCTCAAGTAGAAGCCTACACGTTCCAGCTTGGCTTCCTTCTTCTCATCGCCTTGCATGGGGAAGAAGAAGCAGTCGAGTAGACGCAGCAAGCTCTGAACCAGGTTGGATGGGATCTGAGGCAGCCATTCCTTCACGAAGCTCGTCACGAACTGCAGCGCTGGACGCAGGTAGACGTCTAGCAAGTGATGCAGCTGGAAGCACAGCTCGGCCACGGGCGGAACGCTACCGAGGCCGATATCCCGGACGACTTTCTCGAGCCAACTGGTCACGAGCGGGTCAAAGCCCAGAGAGCTTGGCTCCATGTACACCATCCCGGTCCGACTCACGGTGGCCGGAGACGCCACAGATAAATCCTCCACTTCGAACATCATAGTCATCTCGTTGGACATCTGGATGATCTCTCCGCTTGCCAGGCAGAGCTTCTTGTTGTCGTCCAGGACCGTGTTCATGTTCTCGATCCAGATCGCGTCCACGGGGCCGTCGAAGATGACCCACTTGCGGTCCGACTTGGGATCGCTGGCTGCTTCACGATACAAGGTGGACAGCACGCCGTCCTGCCACTCGTGCGTGCTCGCGTCGAACTCGCCGTAAAGCTGGCCCATGGTGATCGACTTGGGGTTCAGCTGGAACCGGACCACCTTCTCGTAGGCGTGGCCAACCTCACCAAGCTGCTTTAACTCCGTTAGCGCTTCAGCTAGGACGTCCAGGTTGGCCGATTTGCCTCCGCCAGTTGAGCCGACAACCATGAGGCCGTGACGCACACACAGGGTTTCGTAGAGCTGCACTACCTTCATCAGGAAGAACGGATGAACCTGAAGATGTTGCTTCTCAATCGTCAGCTTGATGACGCGGATGAGAGCGCCGAGGTTGAGTTGAGGTCGGCTTTTCCCAGGGAAGAGATCGCTGATGATCCCACCGAACAACGGGATGTCATGAGCCAGAAACTTGGGCAAGTTGACGTCCTGCAAAGCTCGAAGCAGCAGCACTTCCTCGTCCATGTCTGGATCCGATCGCTTGTAGTTACCAGCGGCGGTGATCACCGTCTTGACGGCCCGCATGCCGTAGTCGTAGTGCGACTGAGACGACAGCATCTCGGAGCACAGCTTGAATGTCGTGACCATCTTGGCTCCGCACTGCTTGGCCTTCTCGTAGCCGTACGCGAAGAACATGATCTCTCCGATCATGGCGTAGTCAGGCACCATCATGGCCACAGGCCGAAACAGCGCAGCCAGCGAGTCCGGCAGGTCTGAGCGGCCAGCGTAGCCTGGATTCATGGTGATGAACACGCCGAACTGCGGGTTCACGGCGATGTCCGATCCCTCAAACACGATCCGCTTGTCGCCAGCGCGAATGGCCAGCTGCAGCGTCGTCACTTGCTGGCCGATCACGGACAGCACTTCGATGTTGATGCGGTTGAACTCGTCAAAGCACGCCCAGGCGCCACAGGCCGCGAGCCCTTTGAAGAACTTGCCCATGGCGATGTAGTCCAGCCCGTCCGAGCAGTTGAAGACCACGCACTGCTTGGCCAGTGCCTTGGCCAGATCCTTGGTCGTCTCGGTCTTTCCTGTCCCGGCTGGGCCGGCCGGAGCCCCGCCGAGCGTCATCTGCAACGCGGCCATGAGCGTCATGTAGCATTTGTCAGTCAAAGGCGTGATCACCAGCCGAAACGAGTTGCCCAGGTACTCGTAGCCGTACGGGCGGCGGGCCGACACCATGTCGGCGAACAGATCGTCTTCCCAGTAGTACCGCAGCTGGCTGGACCACATGAAGTCGTCTTTCGAGCTCACTTGGTTGTGCACAAGGCGCATCGTCACGTCCCGAGCGTGGACGTCAATCACAGCCAGCGCGCCGACACTCACGCGCGCTAGTTTATCAAGATGGCCTCGTACCATCTGCACCATATCGGCCAGTTGCGCTAGCTGCCGCTCCATCATCCGCTTGACGCCATCGCTTCCCGAGGCGGCCATCTCTTCCTCCATTTCGCGCGTCCAGTGGAATTGACTGCCGTTCAAGACGCACATGCCCGGCCACTTCTGGATCCACTTGGTGCGCGAGATCTTGGCGTAGTCCTGGATGGCCTGGTACATGACGTCGCGGATCGAGAACCGCATCATGTCCTCCACCTCCGTCATCCAGTGCTCGACGTTCTTGCCCACGGGGTTGACGGGCTTCATCATGGCCACCTTTTCCCCTTCGGCCGAGATCATGGCCGTGATCGTCAGGTCCTCCTGGAACTCCACCGCCACGATGCCTTCGAAGCATTTCTTCAAATGTGGCTGGACGAGCTTGACGTCCTTGCTTTCGGACAGGATGGACAGCAGCTCCTCGTTCGAGAGGAAGTAGAACCGACTGAAAGCCGAGCGCTTCGTCTCGAGGAAGTCGCTCAAGCCCTTCTGTACCTGCTCCAGGAAGCGATTGCTCTCTTGGAAGCGATCCAGCAGCTTGTCGTTGTTGCAAAAGGTGATGGCGCTGGGCTTCTGCTTGGCTGCCGCGAGGGTTTGGCGCCAGTTCTTGTCCACCGTCGCGAAGCGTTTACCCTCTGTCGGAAGCTGCTTGTTGATATCCGGCGAGTCAAAGATCGGCTGGAGATAGAGCCAGCTACGCTGCACTTGGATCCACTCGTCCAGCACATCCGAGACGGTGCTGAGCGTGCGTTCCCAGCGGTTGATGCGCTCTTCGAACGGTTTCTTGAACGCCGAGAACTGCATGGCTTGGGTTGTAGTGATCTGTTCATCCAGAAGCGCTTGGATCTCGTCCACGCCTTTCAGTACGAACGTCTCCGTCTCCCGATAGTCGACGATGGTCAAGTTGACGCCGGCCCATTGCTCCTCCATGGCGTTGAGCGTCTTCTCGATCTGGTATTCCTTCCCTGCCGTCTCGCCGATGCGGGAGATGGCGTCAATGTGCTTCTCGAGCCCCAGTTCCAGGACGTAGCTCAGCTTCATGCTTCGATCCGGTCGGAACGTCATGCCGATCTCTTGGTTGACCTGACTCCAGTGACGGTCTTGCATGCCCGGGTTCCGCATGGACAGGATGAGCGGCACGTGCGGTCGGAAGGCTGCGATGTCGTCTTTGATGGTCGCCGCGATGCTGGAGCAGCCTTTCACATTGAGCTTCTCAAACTGCTTGAACGCCTTCTGGATCGACGCCCAGTTGGTCTCAACGAACGCCTCAATGTCCTCTCCGTTGATGTCCAAGAAAGCTCCATCCATCCACTTCTTGTGCTCTCTCAGCCAGTTGTTGGCCGTCTTCCACAGCAGCGAGTACGGCTCAAAGTCTCGGCGGATCTTGGCGATCTCGTCGTAGTCTGTCATCTCCTGGCCAAACAAAGCTTCCCGGGAGTTGAAGAGCTTGGCGTCTTCGTCGGCCTTGGCGATCTTCTGCTCAATGTTCACCACGTACTTGTACACTTGATCCAGCCGCGCGATGTCCGTGTACTGCCGGAAGCCGTCCACTTCGCTGTGAAGAATCCGCAACGACTCGGCAAACTCGGCCTGCTGCTCGTTCATCTCGGACGAGAGCTGCGTCTTCTGCATCTGCAGCATGTGTGTCATGCGCTTCGTCTGCTCGTTGATCTTGCTCGGACACAGGCGCACTTTCCAGATCGTCATGAAGTCGTCGCGGTCGTACGGGTACTGGAAGTGATCCAGCACAAGGCGATACTTGATGAGCTGCTGGCTTTGAGTCATCAGTGGGGCGATCTGCGCCGGCACGCCTTCCAAGTAGGCGTTCATCTCGGTCAGCTCCTCGATATTCTGCGGCGTCTTCTGCAGTTGCCTGTTAACCATCTCGAACTTGTCCAGGAGCTCCTTGGCTAGACCCGTCGAGTTCTTGAGCTGCAAGTCCAGTACTTTCTTGGCCAAGCGACGATGCTTGTCCGCAAGCAGCGTACGGATACTCAGGCAGTTGACGGAGTACATTCCAAGCTCCACGTTCGTCGCCGGGATGGCGTCTTCCACCGTTTTGGCCTCTTGATAGTGTTTCTTGATGGCTTCCTGGATCATGGCGAGGTTGGGCGGTTGCTGAGCTTGGAACTCGGCCAGGTATTCTTCTTCCTTGACGTTGAGGAAGGCGATGTACGCTTCGTAGCGCTGAAGATACGCTCGTAAGGGGACTGCGGCCTTGTCCATCAATGCGTCGAGACTCTCACGCAGAGCGACGACCCAGTCTTCGTTCGAGCTCACGCACGAGAGACACGGCATGCTGCTCCAGAAGAGCTTGCTCATGACCATTTGCTCCACCTGCCTGATGTTCTTGAGGTTATCGAGCATTTTCAGAAACATCTCGAGCACCGCACTCTTGAACGTCGCGATGTTGGTGCTGAAGGAGAAGATGTTGCCTCTTTTCGGCTCGACGAGGTGATGCGGGTTCTCCTCCGACGTATCTTCCGGGTCTTTGGGGCGCCAGCTAGCGTGTTGCTGGGCGGCAGCGTCCACTTGGCGCTGGTTGATCACGTGCAGTTCCGTCGAGACGCTCAAGTTGACTGTGAACAGCGACGTCGGGGCCAAGAGCTGTCTCTCCAGACACATGTGCTGCCACTTGATGTCCCCGAGCTTGCTGCGGTTCAAGTCGGGATACCCCACGAACGCCGTCTTGGCATCAACGATGTGGACGTCTCCTAGCGTCGCGTGTTGGATGAAGTCGTGGAACTGGTGCAGGGAGTGATCGGTGAGAAAGCGCAGCGTGTCCTTCATGGACAAGTTGACTCGACGCAGCAGCGAGCGGAGCTTGCTGAACTCGTACGTGTCTTGGCGGGTTTCCTGCAAGAAGTACCATCCTTTGCCCACATTGCCCAGCGAAGCCTTGATGATAGCTGCCACTTTGACCGGCCATTCCTCGGTAATTGTCTTGAGCACTGCCCTCTCGAGCACCTGCTGTCTCTGCTGGAACTCCTCGAGCTTTACGCTTCGTCCTGGTTTCACACTGAACAGCTCGAGTTGCAGGATACGACAGCATTCCTCGTTCACCTTGATCAGAGCCGCCAGTGCCTCGGGCGACGTCAGGAAAGTCTGGAAGGAAAACCCGATGAATTGGTCCGCGTAGTCGACAGGCGGGGCGATCGTCCTCTTGGCTCCATTCGAGAACGGTACGACCACCCTACAACAGGGATCGCCCGGGCGTTCTTCCTCCTTGGTGAGAAACCCGCGAAAGATGTCTGCATTGCGCCCCATTTCCTTGTGCGACTCGAACACGATTCGACTCATTGTTCGCAGGTAGTTGAGCTGAATCTCGTGTACAATGCGCGTCGTATCCGGGATACGAACGCTTTTCCCGTGGAAGACAGCCGTGGCAAGACGCACAATCTTCCCCAGACTCGCGTTCCCGAGCTTGTGCAGCTCCTCAAGCGGCATGCAGTCGACGTAGAAGTTCTTCCGCAGTAGGTTCTGCGCTTGGACCCGAGCCACTTGAGCTGCGATGTATCTGTCCGCAAAGTTGCTGGGATCTTCGGCCTTGAAGCAGACATCCAGCCGTCGGCACTCCTTGACTTCGGCCTTGCCATTGCGCTGGAACTCGACCGAGAAGAGGCCGTTGTCGAGGTTGTAGCCGACCACGAAGGCCTCGCACCACGCGCTCACGACACCTCGGATGTTGTAGTACGCTGCCGTGACTGGGATGCGGACACTTCCGTCGCGCTTGCGGGCTAAGCGAATCCACTCTTGAGGCTCATGGATCTCGTAGCTCTCGTCGTCGAACAGGTGAAGGTCCAGGCCGTCCAGGATCAGCTTGGCCGTTCCGCTGTTGTCCATTTCAACTTTGTGGTACATTGGCGAGTTGTGGAACTCGTCCAAGCGCTCTTTCAGCAACTTGCTGACGTCTACGGCTTCGTAGAGTCGCTTCTTCCGCTCTACTTCCACTTTTCGCGGTGGGAGATTGGGAACTCGTTCGTAGGGCACAAACACCTTGGGTTCTACTTCTCCATCCTCTCGCTCGGCTGGATCCACCGTGGCGATCACGTGACCTCCTCCGACTGAAAACGCGGCAGGAAGCTGCACGAACGACGCAGGTGAGCTCATGTGCGAGGAATCTTTCAGGACCGTTCTCCTCGTTGGCGAATTGGCAGCGAGTGAAGGAGCCACCGTCGGCTCGAAGTTGACGATCCCGATCGGAACCCTCGCTGCCTCCTTGGACGGACTCGTCGACGGAGCCAAACGGACAGAACTGCCATTCTACAAGGCATGACCCATCAGTTAGCAGTATCCGAACAGCAAGGTAGAACGCTACACCAGGCTTCGTACCGTGTGGCTCTTGTCCGACATGCTCTACGGACCGTAGAACTGCCCCCAGCTTGGCTCCAGCTATCCGAAGGCCTTGGTATCGAGTGGCCGCCTACTTGTGCACCTCCAAGCGCCGCCTGCAAGCAAAATAAAACCGTCCAACAAGAGTCTTTCAATCGGCCGCTCTATTGTTGCTTGAGCACTGGCAGCGAGTACGACTTGGCCATGCTGCCTTCGTCCTTGGCGTCGACCGTGGACCAGCCCTGCAGCGTCTCGGCCGGCGTCTCGGGCGACAGGATCCGACTGCTTTCCGACGGTGACGGCATCAGCACGACACCAGGTTCGTTGGTCAACTCAAACGATGATCTTGAACTCAGTGGCGTCGTCAACGAGTCTTTGCGGTACGGTGTCATCGGAGAGCTCGGCGTTGAAGCCTTGGGCAGTCGGAATCCGGCACGGAGAATGGAGTTGGAGCTGCTGCGGGTGAACGCCTGGCGGGACATCGGCGCCTCCTCTGGAAGCCCCGACGACGTGACGGACATGGAATCGCGCGTGGTCTTCCGTCGAGAGACGCCCTTGCTGGCCGATGACAGCGCTGCGAGCCGTGTGGTCTCCAAGAACTCGCCTCCAGTCGACACGGTGTCGTCGTGGCCGTTGTTCCGGTGTCGCCGGCCGTCGCCGAGCAGCGTGCGGCGCTTCATACTGGCGGCCATCATGTTGTTGACCGTATCCATGAACAGCTCGCGCCGATCCAGCGTGCTCTTGTCGAACTGCTCGCCGATGTTCTTGTTGTTCATGATCTTGGTGTGGATCTTCACGCGGATCTTCTCCATGATGCTGGCCTGCTGGTCCAGCATGTCGTCGTCCATCGTGTGCTGGTTCCTCGCCTCCTTGTTGCAGCCGGTCTGCAGGATCTCGTACTCGGCCCGCGCGACCATCAAGTCCGCGATGAACTGGCAGTCGCGCACCAGTAGCTGCTGTTGGCGCTCGTTGAACAGCTTCCTGCCGTTGCCGTTGTTGTCGGCTGGCCGAGCGCTGTGCTTGCTGCTGGACCTGGCCGACGTCTCGAACTTCCAGCACTCGGACACGAAGTTCTCGCACACGCGGTCGATCTCGCGGTTCATGTCGGCCAGGTCCATGTTGCGGATCGAGGAGCGGGCCACCACGTCTGCGAAGTGCTCCTGCTTCTGCTGGAACGCGGCGTACAGCGCTTCCACGCGGTCAGACTCCTTATCAACGATGGCGACGAGTTTGACGGTAGCCGCTTGGATCTCGGCTCGGTTCTCGGCTTGGAGAGCCATCATCTGGGACTCGGCGGCGTCCTGTCGGGCCAGGATCTCGTCCTTGGCCGTGTGAAGGCTGTCCAGAGACCCGTGGATGGCCTGGTTCTCGTGGTACTGGTTCTTGAAGTTCCGGTCCACCTCTCGCTGGGTTTCCTCGATCTCGCGCTTGTGCGCCGACGTGACTTCTTCGAAGTGGAAGAGCTGGTTCTTGACCATCGCCAGCTCATTGTCCATGGCCTGCGTGAGCTTCTCGTGGTCCGAGCGGAGGTTGAACGTGGCCGTCTGCAGGCCGGAGAGAGAGCGGTCCGTCATTTCGCGGTAGTCGTGCACTTCTTTCGTCAGCTTGTCGGCGTTGTCGATGGTGCGCTGCAGGGTGTAGGACAAGTGGATGCTCTCTTCGGACAGGGTGCTCAAGCTCTGCTGGATGCGGTCGATCGAGTCGAAGGCCTGAGTGAACTGCAACTTGTTGTGGTCGTCTGTCGCCAGGCTTTGCTTCTGGATCGCTGCGATCTTCCGCACGCTGTCGGTGGTCGTAAGCGCGACCATGTCTAGCTTGGCCGCGACGGCCTTGATCTCCCCGTCCAAGTTGAGGTTCACCAGGTCGTTCACAATGGTCTGGACGGCAACGACCTCGCCACGCACGATGGCCACGCTCTCCGCGATCTTCTCGACCATGCGGTTCTCCATGTACGTCTTGAGTTCTTCGTGAGCCTTGAACGCCTTGGTCATTTCTCCAGAAAGGTACGCTACGATCTTCTGCGTCTCCTCGAAACCTGTCGCCTTCTCCTCCAACGAGTTGACCGCGGCCATGTTCACTTCCAGGTTCGTTGTCGTCTCCATCAGCGACGACTTCACCTCTTCGAGCCGCTCGTCCAGCAGGTCTTGCTTCCTGCCGAAGTCCATGATGATCTCCTCCGACCGGCCTTGTTTCCTGGTCAGCAGCTCCATCATTTCCGCGTTCGAGCTGTTGATATCCTCCTGGTCCGACCGCGACGTCAGCATGTCCTCCAGGATCTTGTTGGACCTTGCATCCACCTCGTCGAGCATCCGTTGTCGGTCGATCTTCATCTGCTGGCCGATGCGCTGCTCGGCATTGATGAGATCGTTCCGCGTGACGCAGGCTCGCAGGTTTTCGTTGAGCTTGTCCATTTGCGTTTGCACCACGCCCTCGTGCTTCTCGTTCCGTGCCTTGATAACGGCATCCCGACGCTTGATCTCGGACTGCAGCCGCGTCACCGTGTCCTTGGCTTCTTGGAAAGCCTGCTTGAGCGCTGAGAAATCGTTCGTTTGGCGATGGACGAAGTCCCACAGCGGCTTGACCATGGATTCCACATACTGAGCAGACACACCGGTCATGACCGGCCGTACGCTCTCGGCGCCCTGCTGGACCAAGGCTGCCGTCTCTCCGGCCGCAGCAAAGACATCCGACATGTCCATCGATGACGGCAGGGTCACCAGCGCAGGCCGGAGAGGAGACGCAGCCGACGGATTCCGCGGCCGGCCAATCGACTGACGATGATGCGGCGTCGGGTTGTACGCAGCAGAAGCACTGCCACCACTTGAACTGGACGCGCTGAGCAGCATTTCATGGCGTAGGTCCAGTACTTCTTTCTGCAGCGACGCCACCTGATCCCTCGTCGCTTGGCACTCCACAACCGCATCCACATTGCTGGCCACCTCGGCCAAGGCCTTGAGCAGCCACGAAGGGAGGGCAGCACCACTGAGCAGCTCGTTCTTCTCCAGAGCCTTGACCTGCGCACGCAACCCCGTGATCACATCCACCAGGGACTCGTCATTCAAACACAAATCGGGCGTCGAACGCCACGCCAGACGCGTCGCGTTCCCGCCCGATGCGTCCATCGTACGACACAAATGCTGAAAGCCACGCCAGGGAGCTTGGGGAATGACAGACAGCTCGCTAAAATTGTTCCCCTCACGCGTTTCAAGCGGAGACTGCACTCATCTTTTTCAGGAACTGCCGCGACTTAGCTTGTCCGGTTTGACTCTTCCTCGCCTGAGCTCCACGCAGACAACAGGTCAGTGGAGAAAGCACAACACAAAGAGGCAATCGGCACCTTCATTTTCTGTTTCCATGCATTGCCACAATAGAGTCGATGAATACCAAGACGCCCCCCCCCCCCCACCACACGCCCTACCTCGGCCTGTACACGCCATCTCCTCTCCTTTTGCCCCGGTGCAGCTGCCCTTGGTGTCCGCCCTGTATGGTACTTATTCGATAGGCTTGCGGTCGAGGGGCTCGCCCTTGAGGACCTTGTCAATCTCGGCACCCGACAGCGTCTCGTACTCTAGCAGCGCCTGCGCCAGCTTCTCCAGGTCGCCGTGCTTGCTTACGAGGATGTCCTTCGCGCGCTTGTAAGACGCGTCGCACAGCTTCTTCACTTCGTCGTCGATGATCTTGCGCGTCGTGGCACTTGTGTCATTGCCGCGCAGGTCGTGGAAGACCAAGCCCACGTCCTCGCTCATGCCGTACTTGGTCACCATGACGCGAGCGACGTTGGTGGCCTGCTGGATGTCGGACGATGCGCCGCCCGTGATCTCGTCGTCGCCGAACGTCAGTTCCTCCGCGACACGGCCGCCCATACACACATCCAAGCGCGCCAGCAGCTGCTTGCGCGAAATGGACGTCTGGTCGCCTTCCGGCAGCTGTGATACCATACCCAGGGCTTGGCCGCGAGGCATGATGGTGGCCTTGTACACGGGGTGCGCTCCAGGGGTGTTGATCGCCACCAGGGCGTGTCCGCCTTCGTGATAAGCAGTCAGCTTGGCCGACTCGGGCGTGATGAGCGCCGACTTGCGCTCGGCGCCCATCAGGATCTTGTCCTTGGCGTACTCGAAGGCAGCCATGTCTACCACGTCTGCGCTCTTCACTGACGCCCGCAGCGCGGCCTCGTTCACCAGGTTGGAGAGCTCCGCACCAGACATGCCGGGCGTCGCACGCGCGAGTACATCAACGTCCACGTCTTCGCCAAGAGGGATCTTGCCGGCGTAGAACTCGAGAATCTCCTTCCGGCCAGCCACATCGGGCAAGTCTACGTTCACGTGGCGGTCAAAGCGGCCAGGACGGATCAGCGCGTTGTCCAGCACGTCCGGGAAGTTGGTCGCGCCGATCACGATGATGCCCTTGTTCTGGTCGAAGCCGTCCATCTCCACCAGCAGCTGGTTGAGCGTCATCTTCATGGCCTGCTGCTCCTTGAGCTTGCGCGTCCCACCGATGGCGTCGATCTCGTCGATGAAGATGATGCACGGAGCTTTCCGCTTGGCCGCCTCGAACAGGTCGCGCACGCGGCGGGCGCCCACCCCGACGTACATCTCTTCGAACTCGGATCCGGACGAGTAGAAGAAGGGCACGCCCGCCTCGCCGGCGATAGCTCGGGCCAGCAGCGTTTTACCCGTTCCGGGTGGGCCCGTGAGTAGCACGCCCTTGGGCAGGTTGCCGCCCAGACGCGTGAAGCGGGCTGGGTCTCTCAGGAATTGCACGATCTCCTCGAGCTCTTGCTTGGCCTCCGTGGCTCCTTTGACGTCGCTGAAGCGCTTGTCACTGCCCGTGGGGCCCATGACCTTGGAGGCCGAGCCGATCTTGCCCATTTTCTCGTCCAGCATGGCACCCAGCGCCGACACCACAAGGAAAGCCACGCCCAGCGAGCGCAGCGTCTTCCAGAGGTTGCTCTTGAAGCTGCCCTCGACCATGGATACGTACACCGGGTCGTGGGCCGACAAGCCCTGTCCACTTCGGCCCGCGGCCTGGCTGGCCGCGGCCATGCCGCCAAGTTGCTGGCCCGCTCCGGCCGAGGAGTAGGAAGACTCGGCCGACGTGGCCAGCTGCGGCAGGTCCACCGTGTCCAGACGGCCGGTCTTGACCAGAGCCTTGATGTACTCCTTCTGCACGGCCTCGTCCACAGCGAAGCGGTTCTCCTCCACGCGGCGCACGACCAGGGCCGGGTAGTTGGAACGGTTGAGTTCCTGCAGGAAGCGCAGCTGCACGTACGCGTCCTCGGGGCTGCTGTTGGCCGCTTTCTCCAGGCTCTTGAGCTCTTTGAGTTTGCCACGCTGCGTCATGTTGAACAGCGAGCGGCGGGCGCCGGCGGCCGGCGGGCGGGCCGCAGCCAGCACCGAAGCTGGCAAAAGAGGCTAAGGTGGATCGTGAAAGAGAGGTTAGTATAACGCCTGTGCGGAGGGTTATGGGCCAGCCAGAGACGTACGTTTCGGGCCACACGAGTAACGAGTGTGTGGGCGTGCAGGCCACGCTGGGCCGCGCGCTGGAGCAGCTGTAGGCGGGGCCGCAGCACGAGCATGAAGGGCGGGTCTCGGCTCCTAAGTAGTGAAAATGGAGGTGTGGCAGCCACCTCACAGATGGGAGTACTGAAAAAATAGGGTGTGTTTTAGCCAATGGAAACGGTGGTCGGACTGGCCACCAGAAGTTGTGCCGTATACTTAACAGCATCAATTGATGCGGACCGCTTGCTGTCGCGGATACATGTATAACGAATCCGCAAACGACTCCGTACCGCTGAAAGATGTGAGATCATCGACGCCGGTGGCGTATCGGCTGGCGCGGCGACCGGAGGTGTCGGTCTTGAGCTTGCAGTAGCGATGAGCCTTGCGAGCCAGGATGTAGAACAACCAACAACGTTAAAGTGCTGAAGTTGCCGACCACGGTGGCGATCAACACGGGCTTGCGATCCACGGTGACCTCGTGAATGCTCGAGACCTCATGGGCGAGAGCTTGGCCAACGGACCCGCATCGACGAGGCCGAGCGCGTGGCTGGCGTCGGAAAAGTCCACGACTACTTTACGGAGACTAGGGAACGCGTCCACCAGCTCGACGCGGTACGCAAAGCCCAGCTCGAACGCGGCAAAGGCTAGCACAGGGTTGATCCGCTCGCGGAAAAAACATTGAGTCCAGGAGGCTATGGTACATGAAAAACGAGAGCAAACCGTCTTACATGTACTGTAGTACAACACATTACTTCCTCGTTACTTAATCGTTACTTCATCGTCACTTCAAAAAAATATTCCAAAATTCTCGATCTTTCTCGAATATTTCGTCTTGAAGTTGATTCCGCTCCTCACACTTGGAAACGCCACGTAAGAGCTCAACTACCGAAGAATGGCTTCATCTTTGGCTGCCTCAGCCGCGGAGACGATGAGGGTGACGATCAAGAACGAGGCACAGAGCTTCACGCTGGAGACGTCGCCGTCCGAGAGTGTGGCGGGCGTGAAGGCCACGTACCAGGAGCACGGCGACTATACAGGTCACCCCAACTTCATATTGTTACTTCACAAGGGCAAGGAGCTGCCGGACGAGAAGACGCTGGCGGAGCTGGGCATCACGGACGGAGACGTGCTGGTGCACATTGAGGCGGCGCACCAGCCTTTCCACCCGCTCAACTACAAGCTGCTGGCTGAGAGTATCAAGACCCGCAGGAAGCACGAGGCCTCCAACATGCAGATGCTCAAGGAAGACAACAACATTTGGGCCGCTGGGACCGACGGGACCGTGCACAGGCTCGGCATGGAGAAGTCCATCATCTCGCGCTCGCAGAACGGTGGCGCGTCGCCCCATTTCGGGTCCACGAAGGCCGGAGCAGGCCGAGCCTTCTTCAATCAGCTCTCGGTGCGTGTCAACGGCTGCAGCTTCCACGTGCTGCCCAGCATGGAAGGCCGCTGGAACGGAGAGCTCACTAGCATCCCAGAGCAGGAAGAAGGGAGTCAGGTGTGCTCCAATGATCTGGTCTTCCGTGACGACGAGGGAGTCTGGAGCCAGCGCCAGTCGAGGACCACCATGAGCGGCCTCACGTCCATGCAGCACATGTGGATCAAGCCCGTGTCGGACGGCATCTTGAAGATTGAGACGGACGACCCGTCGCTCAGGGGAGCTGACATTACGATGCAGGAGCTCGGCACGAACGTCATTATCACGACGGCGACGTCAAAGCGTTCTGGTACGGACGATCTGGTTTGCTTAGTTGGAAATTGGACGAGTTGGATACTGACATGGGTGATTTATGCTGTTGCAGGCCGCCCGCTGATGGTGGAGACGATCACAGGCATCGACAGTTCGCGACGTCTGCGCACGATCCAGCGCTTCGACGAGTCGGGCGCGTTCCGCTCGGTGTACGTCATGAACGAGGTGCGCGTCGTCGACGCCGTCTCGGGAGCGATGGAGAAGTATGACAACGTCTTCTAGTGATTTCGCTCGTTACTCCTGTGTTTTTTACGACGGAGCAAACACCTTGGCTGCAGTATGCGAAGGCATTCATCAGCAGAAAGTAGTACGTAGTACTGTAGTGACTCGAGAACTTGCGAGCAGGAACCAATGAAAAAGGAGTCGCGTTTTATAGGTCTACGGTGCTACTCGGCTTGTTGTCGTCACTCACGCTGCGCCACTACTCTAAATACAAGAGTTCTTTCTTCCTTCACGAGTTTGCTGACTGATCTGATCTACTCTTTGCCGTCGAGGATGTCCCATGAGGCACGCTCGAAATGCAGCATCATGGGCCGCGGCGCCATGCTCACGACGTCGGCTACATCACTGGGCGTCGTTCCTGGGAGGATGACGGTCTCATCCACACGAACTAACACGTCACCGAGCAACACCTTGCCGCTGAGTTCGACCTCGCCGGCCTTGCCAAACTCGTCTTTCACGAAGGAAGTGACGGCGACCAACGTGCCTTGCATGCCTAAAGTCAGGTATAACCTGCTGCGTTGAACCTCCACACTCACGAGGCTCACGTTCGACTCAACTGGTTCAGGCTTGAGCGGTGCGGTCACTGCCAAACGGTCCTCACGTGACGGCATGCTGAACTCCAGGTTGAAATCGTTCGGGGATAGGAACGACGTAGGATGAGAAGCGGCCGCTGTCGAACGCGCAGTAGGAACATTGTTCTCGGCTGGTGGATCACTTGGCGACAGAAATGACACCGTTTGTGGAATGGCAGCTTGGGGGGCTGCTGGTTCACTGGGAGACAAGAACGAAGTCACTTGCGGAGCGGTCCGCATCGCCTGAGAAGCAGTCCCCGCTGCTTTAGGGTCCCTTGCAGCCAGTGCCGCGATTGCCTCGACGCCACCGACGAAACTTAAACTGCTTCGAGCGGCAGAATCACTAGAAGACGCCACCGAATGTACCGACGTCCGAGCATGAGGAATCTGTGCGTTTCCAGCTGGCATTCGGTCGCTCGTAGGCGCTGGCTGCATCGATGTCATTCCTGGAACTTGCGCTCCGTTCCTCCTTTTGGCTGGTGGCGGAGCATTCACTTCGGTCGGCCTTGAATTACGCTGAGTGCGCATCTGCTGCACTTGTTCATACAGCGTGCGTGGCGGCTGGTTGAAGCCGGATGAACCCACAGGCACAGCGGTCTGTGGCCGATGCATTGGCCTTGCTCGTTGTCCCGCTGGAGCATTGAACCCTGATGATATTCTCGCCGCAGCAGTCTGGAGAACGCTCTGCATATACTGCTGCTGAGCTTGGTAATTGCCACCATGAGCTGCCGGTACACCAAACTGCGAGACCTGAGCAGGAGCCGCACTACCGGGCGCGTACACGCCCATGGGGTATCCCGTTACGTATTCAGCTTGCCTTGCCGCTGCATTCTGCGCCAAACGTTGCCTAATAATCTCCCTATTCGACAGTCCTTGCGGGTGCGACGGTTGTGTCCACTGACGTGCCAGCCCCTGGGCCAGCGGCGCTGGCTGTCGGAACGCCGACTGCGGAACAGTAAACGTCGGCGGCATGACCACAGGCTGCGGTGCAGGAGCAGAAGCAGAAGTAGGAGCGGGAGCTTGCTGCGTGGTCGGCACAGGCTCCTGTGTCTGCTCTCTCGTCACTGGAGCCTGCGCAGCTCCTCGTTGCTGTGCATTCGGTCGATAAAACGTGATGGTAACGGGTCGTGTGGGCTTCCTGATCAGCTCGGCCACGGCGATACTCGACAGCCCGAGCGCTCTGGTCTTGTTCACAGCCAGGATCATGTCCCCAAGCTGCACTTTTCCGGAGGCCTCCATCTCCCCGACCTGTCCATCCTCGGTCCTGAGCAGCTCCTTGACGAACGTCTCGTTGTGCTCGTTGGTGTAGATGGAGGCGTACAGTCGCTGCCCCCAGAGCGTCACCCGGCAGACACCGGGCGGCAAATTGACCGCCGCATCGTCTCGCTTACGCTTAAGACTGTGTTGTCTCATTGCCCGCCAGTAGTTCTCCAGCACCGGTGAAACGTCCTTCTCATTCATCTGCGGGTTCTCCTTGGCGTGTTTCTTGGCCGCCTGCGCGTCCTGCAGCACCTCGTCCTGTGACAAAATGTCCACGTCGCCGTCATCGAAGCTCACTTTGTAGAAGAGTCCGCCCGAGACCCAGTAGCAGCCCACTACGGAGCCCCAGAAGACGCGCAAGCCGAAGCTCTTGCGTACACGTACGCCCAGCAGCGCGTCCTGTTCCAACCCCACCACTGTGGCCTGCAATAAAATACCGTTAGAGCCTGTCAGTAAGTGGGTAGGTGTCGATCTGGACACCGTGCGTACCGGGGCGGCCGGCGCGGACTTTTCAGACCGCGGGACTTCCGGTAGCGAACATGCTACGGGAGGCTGTGCCTCTGCATCCACCATCTTTTTACCGGGGGAAGTGGCCGTTGAAATGGCGCGGAATTTTGGAATTTTAATTTAAAAGTTGTGTGGTATACATGTTTTTATGCCCTCGGTTGTAATTTACTCAGAAATTTAGCGTGCAGCAGCTTGATTTTTTGGGAGGTAGGGTTACCGGAGATACCAGGGTAAGGGCTTGGAATTTTTGAGCTTTTAGAGATTTGTGAGCAAACGCTGAAAATCACCGTAAACCCAGCACTATGCATGGAGAGGCCATTTGTGACGGGGCACACAGCACCTTGCACAGAAGAAGTGCGGGAAGCATGCAATACTTCCAGTGAACTACAGTTCACTAGTCCCTGGTCTCAGGGGACGGTTAACCAAATAGAGTGTAAATTTAAGACTGAATATATTTATAGGAGGGCTCTGTTTGGCCTGCAATACAAACTAGAAGAGTCCTATAATGAAACCTAATCAACTGACCAATGGTTGGTTCAGAGAATAACGGGTATCTCGTACCCCGAATAGGCATATGTAACTACGTAGGTCCGTACTTAATACGGACTGGATCTTTTCATCCAATGGGATTGACGCCTCGCCAATCCCTGTGCAACGGCACACACATTCTTTTGGTATGTTCAGCCTTTTGTCGCAACTTCTTCCACAATGCGTGCCAGAGACCTGGGATGAAAGAGCTTTCCGAGCCTCTCCCCCCACTCACGATGGAAGCCCCACGGGCTCCACGCAAAGTGAGCGGCACCAGCGGGTGCCTTGACCCATTAAGGTAGAACGGGGTGAACCCTGTAGAGCATGCACTGCGTTGTTGAGTGCAAACTCAACCATAGGGAGGCTCAGAGACCAGTCGTGTGGTCTCTACGAGCAGACACTGCGCAGAGTGTCCTCGAGCACGCGGTTAACGCGCTCGGTCTGATCATTCGTCTGTGGGTGGTCAGCGGTTGACATCGTCAACCTGGTTCCCAGCATGCCTTCCAAAAGGCAGCGGTAAACCGCGGGTCTCGATCCGAGACGATGGTCGGAACACGCTGTCTAGGAACAGCTGGGCGGACTGTTCGCCTGTGACCGTGGTTCGAGACGCACCATCTTGCTCAAGCGGCACACGAACACCAAATTCCGGTGTTGCCCTTGGCATCGTCCGGGAGGCCAAAGATGAAGTGACTTCCAGCAGTCGGCTGGGACCGGCAGGCTTTGCAAAGGAACCGAAGCGTGACCTGCAGGCTTCACGCGCTGGCAGGCCTCGCAAGGACTTCGCGTTGTATAACACCGTGTAGCCGCTGTTCTGTTTGACAGCCTTCGGCGGTAGCCCTTCCACCACTGCGGGAAACTCTGTCAGCTCCCCGCAGTACTCGCCCAGGACGTCGCCGACATCGAGATCCGTGGAGGTGTACATCCCAAGGCCTACGCGACCGATATCGTAGAGCTTCAGCGTCTCCAGCGTCCGCGGTGCGTTGCTGCACCTCGCCCCGAGGTGCTGTACTTCGGGGTGCAGAACGACGTGGACGCCACGTTGGAGCACGTATCCCCAAAAACCATCGCTGAAGCACGTGCATGCGTCGACTGCCCCGATGTCCGGGAACTTGACGCCGTTGCGGTTGCAGCTCGAAATGGGTTCAATGTCCGACGGCCATGGCACCGTCTTGCACAGCGTGCGAGCGTGCTTCGCTGCTGAATCCTGGCGTGCAGAGTCTCCAGTTGCTCTCTCACCTCGGGGCTGTTCTGCAAGGCCTTGAACTTGATGGCCTGGGACGTCTTCGCGTCGTAGATCGCCGATCCGCTCTTGGTGTCGCGAGATAGCGTCGATCTCGGGACGTACGCATTTTCTTCGCCTGGTGGCGGATCTTGGCCCGGGCGTGGCGGTTCGGGATCGGTCGCGCGTACGCAACCGCCTCCACTTCCCTTGCTGGACTTGGTTCGGCAGCCTCAGCACCGGACAGCACTCCACTCTCGTCACCCGACGACACCGAGTCGATAATCTGCCTAATTGACGATTTTTCGTACGCTTGCTCGCTTCGTGCCTTCTTCTCCGACCGGGGTGGAGCTTAGCACCGCTCGCTGTCGCCGTCAACGGCCGGGTTGGCGTGCTGGGCAGCTCCACCTGGCTCAAGCTCGGCGCTGGCTCGGGCGATCTGCATGCGCTGCTCTGGGGGTTCTCCAGAACGATCTCCTCGCTTGTATCACGTAACACCCCCGGACGGACTCTACTGCAGCCGTGACTGCCCCGGCCAGCGCTGTATTGAGTGTGCTGGCCCTCGATGGAGCTGAAAACGTCCCTGCGACGAGCTTGTACGTCCGTAGCTTCCTCCAGAGCGAGGCACTAGGATCCAGCTGCTTACGACACGCATCTGTGACTCGCTTCATCATCATGTCGCCCGGGATTACGTCCCCAGTGTCCACAGCTACTGGGAAGTCCACCTCCGCGTAGTCGTCAATGCGAGTGGCGACGGCGCGCCGAAATTCCTTGGGGTCGCCACAGACGAAGGTACGGCAATAATACTCGATCGTGTCAGTCTCTGGACACAATTCAGAGGCGCTGAGGCCCGGCATGCTGCTCTAGTGTGTGCTGGGGCGCGTGCAGCCTCGGCGCTGCTGCTTCTCGGATACTGACTGGAGTGTGCCACCTGAAAGTGGCCCACATTTGGGTGTGGCCCCAGTCAGTGGACCTTGCATGCTCATCCTCGACGGGAGCACATCGCGCCGGATGCGTCGCCCGGTTGTGCGCGCTGCCGTGGCGGGGCGTCCGAGAATGGTGTAACAGGACATCAAAAGAATGTATGTGCCATTGCACAGGGATTGGCGAGGCGTCAATCCCATTGGACGAAACGATCCAGTCCGTATTAAGTACGGACCTACGTAGTTACATATGCCTATTCGGGGTACGAGATACCCGTTATTCTCTGAACCAACCATTGGTCAGTTGATTAGGTTTCATTATAGTTTGTATTGCAAGGCCAAACAGAGCCCTCCTATAAATATATTCAGTCTTAAACTTACCCTCTATTTGGTTAACCAGGGACTAGTGAACTGTAGTTCACTGGAAATATTGCATACTTTCCGCACTTCCTCTGTGCAAGGTGCTGTGTGCCCCGTAGCACTTGTAGTCGATCCACGCCTACGCGGGTACATTGAACTACCTGAATCCTCTGTGGTCTCAGAGGTTGAGCTAAGATGGATCGAAGTGAGTTTGCTCACTTGAACGACCTCCAATGGGAGTCGGTTCGGAAAATGGGAGGCATCTTTGGAATGGATGCACTCCGCGGTCTGGCGACGTCGTCGCCGACAGACCAGGTCGAGCGCATCAATGCGTTCGACGCGTACGAACGCGGGCTGATCGCTCACGTTCGAGGTAGCATGCAAGCTGCCGTGGCTACTCCAAGGCCGTCACAGCCCAAGCCGTTGACACCCTACGAAGGGAAGGAAGGAGAGAACCTTCACTTCTGGGTCCGAGAAGTAGTGATCGCCATGCAGGCTGGTCTCCTCTCGGACGAGCCACTTCGAGTGGCTTTTGCGCATCTCTGGTGGGAAACCCACTGACGGAAAACGTCAATGTGACGGTCTTCATGGAAGGCCTACAGGTAGGCCTGGCGCGGATACAACTGTTCCGCGCCCACGCGAGTACACTAAAGTCAGCTGTTCAAACTGCCCTCCAAGAGGAGTACAGCCACAAGCAGGCTCGTACTCCTGTGACTGCCTGGCAGCCACCAGCGAACAATGGGCCGGTGTCAATGGATTTGGGCCCGGGCGAGCAGCGCGACATCGGCTGCTTCGCTTGCGGGAGGCTTGGACACATGCAACGTGCCTGTCCTGCAGGAGGACAAGGAAGGCGAACCTTCCCGCGACCATTGAGTCGCCCCTAAGGTCCTGGCGGAAGCTGCGCCCAAAGGGACAGGGGAACGCAGGTCACCGGTAGGGGCGCCCTACTGGGGAAGTCTCCGTGAGAGGTGCGCAGGTGGTGCGCGCCATGGAGGCTTAGCCCGTGAGAGTCTATGCACTCGCGAATCAGCGGAGGGCTGCTAGTGGTACACGCAAGTGTACGGGGATATGAATATCCCGAAAGAGTCTTGATTGACTCAGGGGCGTCGAAGAACTTTGCCCGACGGCAATGTGTTGCACGGGATCGCAACAAGTTCTCCGATGCCCTCCTTGAGAGCAAGGGAAACGGGCTGGTCTCGATGAGACTAGCCGACGGTACAGTGGTAAGTGTACCGAAGGTCAAGATTGACCTGGCTGCCAAGTTTGAGGACTTTGACAGCACCGAGTCGCATGGACAAGTACGACTTGATCCTAGGCATGCCGTGGCTTGAAAAGCACGAGCCTTGGATCGATTGGCGCGGTAAAGCCATCGGAGCATATAAGCCTCCTGTCTTTGACAGAGCTTTGGTGATCCATGTTCCCACCTCTGCCAGACGACATGCCCCCCCCCGTGCGGCCGAGACGATCATGCGTCTGAAGAATACATGGGCGTTGTTGAGGAGAGTTCCACAGAGAAGCCGGTGCAGTGGGCTCTGCACCAGGTCGCAAGACCACCGTGGGCCACATATGGCTAGGTCGATGGAGCTGGGCTTCCAGCCGAGCGCAAGAAGCGCAGGACCCGAGGGTCGAGACTCAAAATGAGTCTGAAGCGGAGGCTGCCTCGACGGCAGGCCTCTGCACGCAATGTCGTCACGCCGTAAGGATGCCGACTCTGACAATGCCGACGGGCATTCGTCGAGTGAGTGACACAGAACCACAAGTGGGTAACATAGAACCACACGCGGGTAACAGAGTACCGCCAACAGCTATAACTGTCCGGAAGGCCGCGAACGGCGCTGCCAGTGTGGGTAACACAGTTCCACACGATACGGGTAACCAAGTGCCGCATTTGGTCGCTCAGACCATGACTGATCGGGAGGCCATGAATGGCGTTCCTAGTGTGGGTAACATAGTTCCACACCCCGAGAAGCAGTTCGAGTCTGGAAGAGGTCTGGTGGAACACCGATGCAATCGATCGGGAACCTTTAGCCCAGGTCCCACCAAGTCAACCAGTCAAGGAGGACTTCCGTATCCTCGATGGTGTGACAGGCCTGCGGGTCAAGGCAGACTGCGTCCGGTTGGAGCCACTGCCCGAGGTGTCAGATTTGCTGAACCTCGAGGAGTTGTCGTACGACAACTTCTTGGCCGAGTTAGAGGCCGGCGTAATCTCGGAGATGGTGCTCATAACACCTGAGCCCACTCCTGAAGAGTTGAACTCTTCCTCGGTTATGGACAGGCCTCCTTAATAATGGGAGCTCCCACCCGTCCCACTATTGCGCTTAGAATGGGAGGTTTTCGTTTTTTAGAGTGGGAGATTTGGACCATACAATTCTCTTTATAAAAGTATCATGTTGGCAACCCCGGCAAATCAAGTCGCACGGGTGAGGCTCTGCAGCAACTGATACTGCTTCGCATGCAGCACACCCTCCAACGAAAAATCCGTCAAACTGCGCCGGTAGACGTCTTTCTCCCAGCCCATGACAGAGAAGTCGCTCTCGACGGTGGCCGTGCTCGGAAATGCCGTTGCTAGGTCACCACAGAACTCAAGCAGTCGCGGGAATTGAGATCCAAGCAGCGCCCATCCAGTTTCAGTCGTCTTGACATCGTTGGTACCGTCAATGGCAACTTGAGCAGCTTTGTCGCTACTATAAAGTCGCTTGAGCTGAACAAACTCCTGGCCGATTTGGTGGATCGCCGTAGTCTCGAGCACATCGCCGAGCCTCGAGCTGTGTCGCTCGATCAGTCGATTGAAAGCAGGCATTTTGAGACGAACGAGATGGCGAGGTAGCAT